>JUDQ01000613.1:0-13756 GCA_000812075.1 Scedosporium aurantiacum
CCCCCCCCTCATACTACCCTACAACTCCGCATTGCTACGTAAAATACATTCATGGCGATGCTGGTGTTGGATGCGGGTTGCTGCTCGGTGTTATTACATTCATATTGGGACGTGATGCACAGGCAACAAATTTGGTTTCTGGTCCGAGTAAGAGAAGCTTCCCCGCAAAAAGGCAAAAAAAGGTAAAAAAAGAGGCAAGGGCAAGAAGGATCTAGTTAGAAACATACCTCGTAGGATCACGGTGATGAAACTTCGATGTTAGTAGCTAATGTTAATAATGCATATGACTGGAGCGATGGAAGAGAAGAACAGACCATTCCTGGGGTAATGGCCTCTGAGGAGCTGGAACTGCCGGGTCGGGACCAGGCCTGCATTGGCAGGAGGAAAGGATGTTGGAGACGATGGATGCGTGAGATGCACTTCTGTCCTTCCCAACATGGGAGTCGCCCGCCCGGCCGGACCTCGGCCAGGGTGTCGTTCATTGATCATCCAAGACAACAACTTACACACTTGTACTCGACTAGGACTCGGACTCGAGTGTCGAGTCGACACTATCAGAAAATACAATACACATACAAAGTAAACGATGAAGCATACTACGCTTGATGGGCGGAACACATTTTTTTCCCCCTCCAAATACGAGACAAAATCTGAGAGGATACTGTTTTGCAACCTTGATGCAGATGACGCTATGTATCTAGCGTCTCTCGACCCTCTTTGCACTGGTATTGGTGCGTGTCTGCCCAAAGAAAAGAAACATCGAGAAAGATGGTGGGTGGCGGACGAGTGATGGCCTGCAGGTAAACTCGGCCGCGCGGGTCGAGGACCGCTACTACTGGAGAGACGGGTACAAAAGAGACGCTGAACTAGCACCCTCGTGACGTGCATGGGCAGACTCTCGAGGCAAAAAGCGCGCGGTTTGGCTTGACCGTCGTTTGAGAACAATGGAGATTGGAGACGCCTCCTTTGCGCTAGCCTCTAAGGTGAAAGAGAAAAGATCAAAGAAAAAATAATCCCCAAAAAATCGGCACATTGCATCTCACCACCCATCGGATGTGACAAATTGCCCGCCGACGGCTATCTTCGCCTGCCCATTGGCGATGTTAGCTCACGAGATGGTTTCTTGACCGGTCTGTTGCCAAAATGGAGTCCGCTGAGCTCCGACCAAGAGGGTGTGTCTAGAATTATCTTCCTCTACCCTCTTTTTTGGCAGTTTATAGAAGTAACTACACAAAAGAACATTTGAATGGAAATGACGGATCCAATGATGTATCATTCGAAGCATGTAGATACCTCCTAAGCCCATCCGAAATTACCAACGAAAGCAGATAATTGGGGATTTTCTGAAGGATCGCTGGGCACGCACATTTTAAAGTTTCCTGTTGTCGGCGCCGCACGTTATTGACCTGGTTTCTTGGCCTTCTTCCCGACTTGGGCGGAGGGAAGACTTGGACCAGCAGCGTCAGCCATCAAATGTTCTTGAAACTCTTCTGGGCAGGATGTGCGCTTTCCAGTCCGGTCCGGGAATGAGGTTGTGCATCCCCGTAAGAAGAAATCTCATCTTGATTTCCCCAAACCTGCACCAGCCTCCCACGGCGCCTCGTCGATCGATTTTCACTCGCTCGGGGAAGTGGGTGGGCTCTTGTCGGTGTCATGGAACGCACTGTCTTTTGGAGACAAGGACCCGTGTCCAGAACTCTATGAGTATCGTACCCGCATCCAGTCCCACGGACTACAAGCACACTACTTCGTAGTTTTGCGACAGGCAGCTGTCGTACTCACGTAACGTACTCAGAGTCTCAGACTCTCAGTCGACGAAGCCGTCTCTCGATGCCGTCGTCGCAGTTCTCACCCTGCGATTGGTGGGCCGTGCGTGGAAGCTGCGCCCACTCGAGTTGTACATTGTGCACAAAGTTATGTCATTGGCAGAAGAGTGAAACCATCTGCACCACCCTTCACAATTTATCCAACACGAGATTCCAAAAATTGACTACCAATCCGATTCCTGTTCGAAATGGGTTTATTCTTAGAAATTGATACCCACATCGCTGCCACACCTTATCACAACTCATCCACCCGCCCGTACGATGCGTAAATTCTCCTTCCGAAGCATATGAAAGTTGCGTCGTGGATGACGGCGGTGCCCGTTGTTTTTAATTTCCTGAACCCAGGTTTTTTTATCGTTTTGTCGTTTCGCTATTCCGATTTCACCCCAGGAATCCCATTAATCTCATGTGATATAGGTCGTCTATCGCATGAACGAAAAAAAAAAGTCTTTCCTAGGAAATCCCAGCCGCGTGCGTTAATGCCTTGGGCAGATCCCCGAGCCAGGTGTGCCAATCGAGAGACGGATTTTCTGCCGTTTCGCACATCTCGGAGTTTTTCTTGGTTCTGGTATGGAGGGGGGCATGGTGTTGGAATTACCTGACTGCATCTAAGGGATGATCGACCTAAGGGAAGGTTTAAAAAAAATTTAAGCCCTACAATGTCCAACAACTTGAACCAGAAAAAGTCGCCATCACGTCGGTATGTGTGACTGATTGACGATACTGGTCAGTGGCGGCGGCTGTTGACCCGTGATGGGTGATGAGGGAACCACTTGGGATTCCTGGACCCCAAGTCTGCTTCGTACCTTACATCTTCGAACTGTATTATCCTGCTTCTGCGCCTCTTACTGGTCGACACGGAGTGTGCGACGTGATGAAGCAGAGCGATTGGGCTGTGTTGGGGGCCAGCTCTCCAGGGTTGATCCGACTCATTCAGTATCATTCGCCCAAATCAGCACCGAGTCTGTAGGAGGTGCTCAATATCACGAACAATATCGTTCTTCGCTGTACAATGTGAGCGGATGGTGCGTCATCGTATCGCCTCTGTTCCCCCCTCCAACTTGAGAGCGCCTACGAAGTACGCTACATCTTAATTGTATGTACGAAATATTATCGTGTTGGGCTTATTACGAAGGTACTATCGAATCTCAAATTCTCAATCCGAGACGGCATGGCATAAGTAGCGTATTACGGGATTAATGTAACCCACTTTGACCCATGGGATGAGCATAAACATTTTGTGCAAGTCGCAAATGTCCACGCACGTCTCTCCTGGCTGGCGTGCAAGAAACGGATCCTGTTAGCGTTGATTGGAGACGTGTGCTAGTTTATGCAGCATCAAGGCCGCGTAGTGACTGAGGTCAAGGACTGAGATGCATCCCGCGTTGACCCTCTGAACCATCCCATGGAATGTGAACAGACTGATTGCTCAGCCCGCGGCGCGTAGATGGAGCATGCTTAGGACTCAGGAGGATGAACTTGAGAGGACATTGGATTGGGTCAGTGACACAAGTTATCCAATGGATGCATAGCGTCTGGCAATAGTTGACCAACGGATGCGCACAAGGTGCATGTCGGTGGGATTTAGTGCCACAACTTACGCCCACCGCATGAGGCCTCTTGCCATATTACGAAGTACGAAGTAGTGCAAACATAGCAGAGCAGTGCAGCGCAGGGTACAGTGTGTATGGCCTTCTGGATTCGAACTGACCATTCCACTAATGCACCAATTGATCGTTCTGACCACTGCAAGGTCCAGCGTGTAGTTCTTTCTAATAGGTGCCTCGACTTCAGCTCTGTGCAAAAAGGGAGAGAGCACTGGAGTAAGGGAAAGGAAGGAGACGAGATGAGAAAGCGCATGCGTCGGCGAGTACGTGAGTACACAACAATCAGACTATGTACTCTGTGCGCGAGCGTACTTTTCGCACTATGCGACTAGACTGCTCGATTTAGAACATTGGTGGCTGCGCCCCTCCATCAATCCCAATACGGGTGGCCCGTTATGCCATCGAGCAAAGGTTAAGGAAGAGTTGCTTGTTCCTTGGGCAAAGTACTTCCGTACCTGGTGGTCTGAGAAGTACACTACCTCGTCGATGTACTTCGTACCTAGTAGAAATCAGAAATCAATGATGCCCTCCCTCCGAGAGTCTGTGTTTTCCACACCCCTGGTCCACGTCCCACACCCACCCATCCCCATCTGATGTACCCTCTGTACGAAGTATCTTGTATCTTTCCCAAGTCCTCTGTTGACGACGACAAGGTTACCCACTCCTCGTACGAAAGTATGTACTTCACTTAGTCGCCGCAGGGCCCGGCTCGCACCAGGGGGGTGGGTTTCTCTTGGGGTCTGCGCCGTCCGCCGTATCGTCCTTTCCCTTTCCCAAGCACCCCCTTGGTCTTCAGGCCACCCCCCTGGACGTGGAAGTACCCTTGTCTCTTTCAGAAAAAAAGGTGGAGGAGTGAGACAGGCCAGTGGAGAGAGTGTGAGTGGGTAGTAGCTTGATAAACTTGGGTCGAGCGTGGGCGAGTGGAAAAGCCTGGCTCCTAGTCCAGATGGTGTCTTGGCTATAAGCTTGACATTCCCGGCCTCCTCCAGACTCTCCTCGACATCAAGCTGCTTCATGAAACTACATATCTTGAAGGGTCCCCTCACCCATCGTCACTCCTTTCTGTCCCCTTCCATCATACTGATTGGCGATCTTGCCGACTCTGACGCAACTTGTGATTATAATTCTTCTTCGTGACATATCTTCTTCTGTGACTCGGTTCACACTTTCTTGGAATCCTCGGAGACACTCTTGAGCTTTTCCTGTCCTTCTTTTTTTATATCAATCAACCTTGCACGAGCCCAGCTCTCTTGTCAAGTATAGTCTCGATCAAGAGGAGACAGTCTATGTATAACAGCGCAACTCGAGTCTCTCACTAAGACAGACAACCTGCTCGCAGCGTCTGCCGTCCATTCCTTCCACGAGAAACCGACCACCATCATTTGGCCATCAGCCTTAGATCCATGCGATTTGCGAACCACAGACTCTACGACGACTGTACTATACATTACCAACACAATATATACTTAATCGATAAAGAACAAACTCACACAACGTGCAGACGGTACTGGTAGGTTGCAATCAGCATACACTTATACACGCGCGAACACGGATCTATTAGAGATGCAGCAAGTGGGAAAGCAAAGAGTTCATGGCTGACGACACCTCGCTGGCGGGACACAGACTTAGACACAATGGATGCCACCATGATGACTGCTCAGGCCATGGGACAAGCGTCCTACTTCTTCAACCCAGAACTCAGCCAGAATGCCCGGAGGCAACATGGATATTTCCAACCACACCTCGCCATGCAACAACAGATGATATTTCCTGCCGTGCCAACACTGCCCTCGACGCCCATGTACTCGAGGCCCGGCTCGGCCTGCTCGCAACCCCAGGGTCCTACTCTGTACAGCAACGCGCCCGCGAACATGGTGACGCCTATGGCTTCTCCCCAACCTCTCACGCACAAGCCCGCCATCATGGTCGAGACGGAGATTAGGGATAACGACATGTACTATCCAGCGACCCCTCCTCTGTCGACCTCCGGCAGCGTTGTTGGTAGCCCCAGCAGCGCCGATATGCTCCAGACTCCCATGAACCCCATGTTCTCTGGACTCGATGGCGTCGATGGCTTGAAGGATACCTTTGAGCCTGTAAACACATTTGTTGTTGACTGGGCGAACGTTGCTTCACCCCCCTTGACACCTGGTAAGTAAATAACACCCCGATAGCGCGCGCTCTCCGGTGCCATTTCATTATTCGCCTCACTTTTCCCTCTTCCTTCACTTGCTCTGCCATTTTCTCGACGTTCCATGTCATTTCTTATCGCGGCCTATCGTGATGAAAACGGAATTGCGATGTGGGTCGCAGGTTGGGCCTGTGTTAGTGCACTTTTTGGGACCTGAGGAGTCGGCCCTTGATGCCCGCCCACCTGAGCCTTATTTTTTTGGGCATGGGCATGGCGCCTGCTGGTTGGTGGCCCAGCCACGGTGGTCACGCCTGGGGTCTCTTCCCTATCCCCATTCCCCCTTGCCCATTTAGGGGCATACTCCCCAGTCACGTCTGGTCTCTCATAAATTGAAAAGGAAATTGAATGCTAACGCAAAATGACCAGTCTACCTTCCTCAATCACAATCATCTGAACAATCCCTCATCACGTCTACCAACCCTGCCAATCTCATCTCTGTTTCCGCCTGCCCCTCTCTCTCCCCTTCACCCTCGCCATATGCGCGGTCCGTGTCTTCGGAGCAGGACGTCGACTTCTGTGATCCCCGAAATCTCACCGTCACCGCGAACTCGGGCCTTCCTGCCGACTTCTCGGGGCTGAAGGAGGAGGACGTTGCTTCTGAGCAGGGTTCTCCAGCGAGCTCTTCCGCCATCTCCCAGGCTACTTTTGACTTCAGCACTGCACTTCCTGACACGCTCAGCACTTTTGGGGATCTTTCCGACCTTGAGGCTGATACAGATCTTTCTGGTCTACTCGAGATTGAGCCGGTCTCTACTTCCGTCAGTGAATGCGGGCGCCCTAGGGCCTGCACCGGCTCCAGTGTGGTCTCTTTCGGTCACGGCAGCTTTATCGGCGAGGAGCTTAACTTCAACGATAGCGAGATATTTCCTTTCCCGGCCCTTCATCACACCACGGACTCGTCTGCACTCAGCAGCGACTCCCACAGGGACAAGCGTGTCAAGAAATCGGACACTGCCTGTGCCCAGAAGGACGCCTGCAAGATGCCCGCCGTCAACGCTGTCGCCCCCGCTGGTCAGCCCAGCACGGTAGAGCAGGACTCTACTTCTACCAGCGCCGAGTCCACTGGATCCGCATCGACCAAGACGTCGTCATCTGGTGTCCAGACCCCGGCCGTTGCCAATCCTGCTCCCGCCAACAGGCGTGGACGCAAGCAATCCCTGACCGAAGACCCCAGCAAGACTTTCGTCTGCGATCTCTGCAACCGCCGGTTCCGCCGACAGGAGCACCTCAAGAGGCATTACCGATCTCTTCACACTCAGGAGAAGCCCTTCGAGTGCAACGAGTGCGGCAAGAAGTTCTCCCGCAGCGACAACCTCGCCCAACACGCACGCACACACGGCAGCGGCGCTATCGTGATGGACCTCATCGAGGACCACGAGGCCCACTTGTACAACACAGCGCTCATCGGAGAAAGCTTCAACTCGATGGGCAAGGTGCTCTTCCAAGTTGCTGCAGAGATGCCCGGAAGCGCCAGCGCCACCGACATGTCATCGGAAGATGAGACTCTCAGCAAGAAGAAGAGGAAGCGATCTGACTGAGGATGCATATATCTTGTCAGCCAAGGAACGCTCGACAACCAACGACAACATGCCTATCATGACTTGATGACTTTTGATTTTTGCAATTAACGAACCATGATGGGAATTAGTCGAATCGGTCAGGTCCAGTTTCTAGAACGGGGTGATACTCCTAGCGCGGGACAGGACAAGTCAACCCCAAGCAAAACAGGAGCCACCTCGCGAAGATGGTAGTGGCGGCTCGTGGAAACACACACGCCTACACTACTGTTTTCTTTACACGCTTCACTTCTTGTATACCACTTTTTTTTTTCCTTTTTCCTTTTTTATTACCCAGCATAGAGACTTCCTTTTTATTTTACTGGCCATGATCGATCAATCAAGGCGACCTAGTGTTGCCTGATGAAGTCACCCTTAAACAGCAACCGAAAAATTGGACCGGAGCATGGCCTTGGACACAGAAGGAAGAGTTAAACATTGGGATCGCAAAGGCTGTTGCGTGGCGCGAAAGGGGAATGGATTTTGATTTTGATTGTGCTTTTCTTTTTTTCTTACATATCTTATGTTCCCAGACATAAAAGAGACTCGGGCAAGGCAAGGCGATCAGTTTGAATTTTGCACACTTGGTAATACCAAGCGAACCCATTTTTTTGGTGGCGGATAGTTTTTCATTTGGTGCGTACGAAGGCACTTGTCCCTCTCAAGGCCTATATTTTTCTTCTTCAAAGTGGTCGACTCGACACTTGCGCTCGATGTACTCTATTTAGCAAAGCGAGAAGCTGGTTTACTTGCCCAAAATGCTATACAAATCTGAGTACCAATTTTATTACTCTTCTCTCAAATCTCTTAGCATTGATGGGTGCTTCGTCTTCACTACTGTTGTGATGAGATCGGTGGCACTGGTGATGTCTCCTTGAAGCCTTGGCATACATGGGACACCCTCTCCTCTATGCGAGGATCTAATATGACTACAATGCATCATTGACAGATGTTTCTATGGTGCATCTTCTTAAGGGCTGCGGGCAGGCTGTCAGATGGCGGGCGATGTTCTGATGATGAACCACGCGCCCTCGACGCACCGCTCTAGACTGGGCGCTGGAATCATACCCGAGCGGGTGGAGGCGAGATTATCGCCGTTTGAAACGGCTTACTCGTTGCCTCTTTCAAAATTGTTAACAACGGTTGCAGTTGATGCAAGCCATGACCAAAACCAGTACGCGTCCGCCTCGTTCGACAGAAGGAAGAAATGAACCTTGTCGGCATGGCCGGTGATTGCATTTCGTGTCGGGCGGGTACATAATGTTGAAGGAAGGAGGGGCTCGGGGCGCGGTGCAGCGCCCCCATCTCGGGTTGGAACCTCCACAACGATCACTATTATTCGGCGTTGAAGAGCAGCCAGGCAAGTCGAGAGAACGCCTGAAAGCCAAAACCTTTTTTTAGTCCCCACCAAAAAAGGAAAGCAGACGAAGAAAAACCTCCACGACCAAGGTTCAGCGACTCCGCCACATGCACACGTCTCCGAATCGTGCAGTTCAGCGTCGACGCTGCCGGCAGCAGCTTTCAATATTGGTCGACCCGAGTTCTCGGTAAATGAAGGTCTCAAACTTCGTGACGAGATTGGACTAGATCCCAAGCAAGAAACAAAAGTCCATTTGCATTTCATCTCATTTTTCCCCTCTTCTCCTCACGCCCCCTCCGCCTCTTGAGGTTCCTGAATCAAGCAAGCATCGAAGAAGAAAGAAGAGGGGCAAGGGAGGAGAAAAAAAAGTTTTCTTCCAAGAAGAAAAGCAATCGGCACGGGGCTTGTGGAGGTCGTTTTGAACAAATCAAAGCTGCGAAAAGCGGTGTCTTTCCCACATACGCCCGTTTTCGCTCATCTTCCAAGGGAGGGAACTTACTCGTTTGTCTACCGGTGAAAGGTTAGGGAGAGCAAAAGTAAAGAAAAAGGAGCCCTAAAACGCGATCGAGAAGGAAAACGCAAAGAACACGGCGCGGCCCGTCCGAGAATAAGCAAGCAAGGAGAGAGGAAAAGAACGGGGAAAGGTAGGGGCTGAAAGGTTGCTAGTTTTTTTCTTTTTTTTTTTTTTTTTTTTTTTTCTCTGGCACGTCTCTCTAACACGAGTGAGAGGGGGAAAAAAGAGAAAAAAAAAAAAAGGAAAAAAAGGAGTTCAGAAGAGGGAGGGGCGCGCCCTGCTGCGACTGAATCATGCCTGGCCAACCGCTTCACGTCATTGCCCTCATATCGGGGGGTAAGGACAGCTTTTTCTCCCTGGCCCACTGTTTGAGGAATGGACATCATGTCGTTGCGTTGGCGAACCTGTACCCACCCAATGGTGGTGATGGTGGTGGCGGGGGCGAACGGGCGCAAAGAGCGGTTCCTGCAGACAAAGGGATCGAGGCGGGATCGGAGCTAGAGGAGGGCCCGCAGGTGGAACTGATCGAGCCGAATGGCAAAATCAGCCAGTTGCAGAAGAAGGAAGCTGATGATGAGGATGGTGCGGAGGAGACCGATCTCAATAGTTTCATGTACCAGACCGTTGGGCACCAGATTATCCCGCTATACGCACAGGCGACGGGGTTACCTCTGTACCGCCGCGTCATTACGGGTGGCGCCGCTCAGAAGGCGAGAGATTACGATGGCGGCGGTCAGGGAAGCGGCAGAGACGGGGATGCAGACGGGGAGGAGACCGAGTCGATGACGGAGCTGCTAAAGGTCGTGATGAAGAAGCACCCCGAAGCCAACGCCGTTTGCGCCGGCGCAATCCTATCAACCTATCAGCGGACGCGCGTCGAGTCCGTGGCCGTCCGGCTCGGTCTCGTTCCGCTCGCCTATCTATGGAAGTATCCGATTCTGCCACCGCCGCCGCCGCCGTCGACGGACGACGGAGGTGCTGCGCCGGCCGAGGCGGATGACGCGCAGCTCTTGCGCGATATGGCTGTCGCTCGACTCGACGCTCGCATTGTCAAGGTCGCCAGCGCGGGGCTGGATGAGGACTTTTTGTGGACGACGATTAGTGGGTTGCAGGGCATTGCGAGGGCGCGGCGGGCTTTGAGACATTTCGATGCCGGCGGCGGGGGTGCCATATTGGGGGAAGGGGGGGAGTTCGAGACGATTGTTGTGGATGGGCCGGCGGAGCTTTTCAGGGGCAGGATCGTGGTCGGTGAGGAGGGGAGAAAGGTTGTCAGGGAAGGGGGTGGATGCTCGTGGTTGAGGTTCACGGAGGCGAGGGTGGAAGCCAAGGATTCGGGGGACTTGTCGCGACAGTCCGGGGCTGAGATCCGCGTGCCTGGGCTTCTGGATAACAAGTTTGCTGTGATCCTAGACAGGACCCAGCAAGAAGGTGGGCTCAGGACATGCTCGGAGCCAGTTCATCAAGAGGCGAGCCCCGACAAATTAAAGCTGAGGACCACTACGGAGGGCTCGTCGTCGAGTAGTGGCGCGCAGACAGATGAAGAAATTCACTGGGGCTGTGTAGGTGACCGCGAGACGTGCACCTCCTCAGTCGAGCAAGAGACCTCATCCATCGTGGAGAGAATACGGAGTCACCTCGGGCTGCATTCAACCACTCGATGCATCACGAACACACTCATCGTCCTGCGGCACATGTCGGACTTTCCGGCAATAAACAAGGTCTACGGAACCCTCTTCCCCTTTCCGAATCCGCCGTCGAGAGTTACGATCTCTTGCGGTGATCTTCTCCCCGTTGGACATAACATAGCGGTGTACATTACTTATCGACGGGGGCTCGCTCCCCAGCATCGCAATGGTCTACACGTTCAATCTCGCTCGTATTGGGCACCAGCCAACATTGGCCCCTATAGCCAGGCCATTGATGTCCCTGCTTCAAGCCAAGTAGCGTCTAGCGCCAAAAACAGTGGTCAAGGAGCATCGCTGCCGTCGTCGCCATCTGCCAGTAGACTAAGACTAGTCTCTGTCGCGGGCCAGATACCACTCGTCCCGGCAACGATGGAGCTACCTGACCCATTGAATAGCCCACCTAGTCTGCAGGTGATCTTATCACTCCAGCATCTCTGGCGGATCGGTGTGGAGATGCAGGTCCAGTTATGGACCAGCGCCGTCGCCTACTTCCCCCGGACAGAGAGCCGAGATGACATGTTGCGCAAAGCGAGGCTCGCAGCGAAGGTATGGCGGGATGCCCATGTCGGTCCCAAAGACGAGGGTGAAGGTGACGATGACGACAGCGACGAAGGCGGGCCCGATCTCTGGGATAAGAGATATAACCCCGAATACATGACCTTTGGCGATAAGCAGGCCGGACCAAAGCAACTGCCCGACTATGACGTATTTGAATCCGGGCCGGACGGCGAGCCCATCAGACGGAAACATGCACTGCTGCCGCCCTTCTTCGCCGTCGAGGTTGAGGAGTTGCCGCGCCAGGCCGATATAGAGTGGCACGCTCACGCCGGTCTATCCGGAGTCGAAAACGGCTCTGTTCAAGTCGGACGGTATACGGGGACCTACCAAGCCCAAGAAGGGACGCGAATCCCATGGCGGGCGAACCACGTATTAGTCGAGGCTGGCGAGGGCCGCACTTTTCTTCATACCGCCGTCTCGATCGGCCAGTGCGAAAGCGCGACGCCCGCCATGCGCGTCCTCGACGCCATCCGAGAGGATTCGCTGAGGGCTGGCGGTCTTGGCGGCGATGCGAACGGCCCCGGGGGCAGGACGAGGCGGTCGGGGGCGTATCTTGTCTATGGCGCAATAGGGCCGACGGATGTCGAGACGTGGGGTGGTGACGGATATATTTCTTCGGGTTTGGCGGTGCCATTCGTGCCGTGCAGGTCTATATGGGATGAGGGGGGGGATGTGGTGGCTTTGGTTGCGCTATTCCGGGATAATTTACAACACTTCTAATGTGAATTGATGGCTCCCGAGGGCGGGATCTCACGATAACACCTCACGATAACACCGGATGTTGTTGGTTGGTTGTCTGTCCCGCAATGTCTTTGCTTTTCCATAGGGCGGTCAGGCAAATGGTCCACCCATGGCAGCTCGGACCAGACAAAGACAACCCTTGACCCTTGGGGTAGATGGACCGACGAGGTAACCGGGCCGAAGAAACGGCCCGCGGATGATTATTATTGGGCTCATTATCCCACCATACGAGTTTCTGACCACACCGAACGACTAACGGCTTCAGGACTAGTTACATGTTAGTCAAATACATTCTTACATACAAAACCAAGTCTCTTCAATTGATAATTATTTTACATCTTCATTCTAATCTCATATCAGTTTCTTCCAATATCTCATCAAATCTATTTGATCATATCCCTTAGTTCTAAGAAATAAGTTTTTAAGACCTTCTTTAGAAGCTGAAACTATTCTTATTTATATGTAAATATTTTATTATAGGTAATTCTATATTTAAGATGAGGGAGACTAGTTGAGATGTTGGAAGAAATTGATATAGGATTAGAATAATAAAATATGAAGAGCTATGGTACTTAGTTTTGTATGTGAGAATGTACTTGGCTAACATGTGACCATTCCTAAAGCTGTTAGTAGTTCGGTGTCGTCAGAAACTCGTATGGTGGGAATATAGGCCCTTATTATTATGTGTCTTTTACCCTTTCTTAATATGATCGGCTGGGTTATTGCTGTGGGCATTTTACGTCCGATTGTGAAAGAACCAACACGATGTTGCATGAGGCTATATGTGAGATGCAGCAGTCGCATCAATTTCAAGAGCGCTCCGGTTCCTCCGTGCTTCGTACTGGTCCCTGTACCCCCACGTCCACATTTTGACCCAATCTTCACCTCAGGAGAGTGTCGAGGACTGAGACCACCGGATGGGGCAGACATGTGCTTGAGGACTGATGTAGGCTGTGGATTGTTCAAAATGGTATGGAGGGTATGGAGGGTATGGATGGTAGTAAATGGTAGTTCTTCATCCTGAGGAGGTGTCCTCATAAACATGAGCATTGAGGATCAAGGTTCACTAATCATTTATTCCATGTGCCACTTGTGAAATAAACTATGGAGTGCGACAAAAGTATGATAGATCATCGGTTTTCTTTCTCTTTATGAAGTAGTGTATGGAGTAATACTCCGTGGAGTGCAGTACCTCGTACAGACCTTGCAAGGCCTCAATATGGGCCCATTCAAGGGCACGAAGTACTTGGTAACAATCTATGAAGCACGAAGTACGAAGCAATAAGGATCATTTGCGGGGAACGTGGGAAGCCGGGGTTCGTTTTTATTTGGCGAGCAATGGGGATGCAGGCTCTTGCTTCCGGTTCGTTTCGCTTGTGGTATGAACGTATGAGCATATGCGGCTTTGTGCCAGGTGATCGAAGCAAAGACTTCTCACTTCGTAATAAACCTCACGTCGAAGTTCGGCGGGACGGGGGTAGAAATGGAGAAATGGAGAAATAGAAATGCGAGGAAAAGATCTTTTTTCCCTCTCCAAACTCATCATCTCATTTTTCGAGGGCCGCGTCAAGCATTTCGTACTCCATTGTCACTGTCCTGCTCTCGTGACCCAAGTTGGAAGCCATTGATGTTTTTCTTTGAGGCATTGACGCCTACGACTCACATGGCCTAGTGGCCCAATGGCAAGGCGTTTGACTACGAATCAAGAGATTGCAGGT
>JUDQ01000614.1:0-13644 GCA_000812075.1 Scedosporium aurantiacum
ATAAATAGCTATAAAAATAGTATTTAGTAATAAAACTACTACTTATAATAAGTAAGCAATATTATAAGCTATAATAGACTAGTACTTATAAAGGTTAGAAGTAGCTAAGACCTAATAGGAAAATAAGGATAGGATAGCTATAATTAAATACTAAGGAAAAAGGAAAAAAGTTATATAAGGGAAAAAAGAATAATCAATAGTAACCAATATCACAACTTAGCTATAATATAGGCTATAAGAAGGTAGTAGTTTATAGTAGGACTAAGTAAAATTATATATAGAGAATAGTTAATTAGGAAGTTAAATAAAATAAAGACTAACTAATTAGATAAAGGAGTATTTAATAGGTTAGATAGGACTATATATAATAGATTAGTCTACTTAAGATTTAACTAACTAATTAAAGATATATAAAAGGAAATATCTATATAAGCTATAAAATCCTTATATCTAGTTTATCCTTCTAGACTCTTTAGTAGTTAATTTAAATATAAGTATACCCCTATACTTAAATATATACTTCTTACCTATATCTTATAAGTACTACTTAACTACCTTACTTACATTATAATAGGCTTTCTTCAAATCTAATACTTATATTAACTAAACTTATTTAATACTAGGCAATACTAATATTAGATTATAGTAACTAATATAATAATTACTAATAAGCTAAGGAGAGCTTAAAAGAGAAATAAATATATAAGCTATAGTTTCTACTAATTATCTAGTTTTATCCTTTAAAATATTATAGTACTAAATTTAAATATAACTATATATAGAGAAAGGTTAAGATTATAATTAATTTTAAATAGAAGTTAATAAAAGTAGAGGAGAGAGTATTTATATTAAATATATAGTAGTAAAACTAGTTTTATATCTTCTAAGGCCCCTATTTTCCTTAAGCTATATAGGGACTATAAGAGGCCTTAATAGCTGTGGCAGCTATAGTAGCTATAATAGCTTTAATCTTAATAGCTATAGTAGGTATAATAGCTATAGTAATTAAAATCCTAATAAATTTTAAGGGTATATAGTATGAGAAATAGTAGGGATAAGCTAGGTACCTTAGTATAGAGAATAGTACCCTTAAAAATATAAATGTAATAATACCTATAATTAAGGGTATCTTCATAATAGTAGCTATTTTGGCAATAGAGGGCGGCTTCACAATTATAGCTATTTTTATAATTAAAGGTGTCTTTACAATAGTAGCTATTTTAGTAATTGAGGGTAGCTTCGTAGCTGTAGCTACTTTTATAATCAAGGGCAGAAGATAAAAATAAAAAGAGAAATAGAAAGAGGAATAGAAAAAGAAATAGAAAGAGGAATAGAAAGAGGAATAAAGAAAGGAATAGGAAGAGGAATAGAAAAAGGAATAGAAAGAGAAATAAAAAGGGGAATAAAAAGATATTTAGAGGAATAAAAAGAGGAATGGAAAAGGGAATAATAAAGTAATAAAAAGGGGAAATATATATAATAGGTAGGGACTTACAATAGTTAGCTAAATAGTTACAATAAGATTAAAAATTTATAATAATTAAAAATAGTTATAATAACTTAGTATATTTACAATAATAGGAAAATATATATAATAAGTAAGTACTTATAATATCCTTATAATTACAATAACAACCAGGGGGGGATTTACAATAACCAAAGATAGTTACAATAATAGGAATTATATATAATAACTAAGTGCTTACAATAGCTAGCTGAGTGCTTACAATAAAAGTAAAAGTTTATAACAATAGCTAGAATTAGATTTACAATAACTAAAGATAGTTGCGACAACCTAATATATTTATAATAATAGGAAATGTATATAATAGGTAAATACTCACAACATCCTTATAATTATAATAATAGCCAGGGGGGGATTTATAACAATTAAAGATAGTTATAATAATAGGAATTATATATAATAGCTAAGTGTTCATAATAGCTAGGTAGGTGCTTACAATAAGAGTAGAAGTTTATAATAATAGCTAGGGTTAGATTTATAATAACTAAAGATAGTTATAATAACTTAATATATTTATAATAATAGGAAATATATATAATAAGTAAGTACTTACAATATCCTTATAATTATAATAATAGCTAGGGTTAGATTTACAATAACTAAAAGTAGTTGCAATAATAGGAAATATATATAATAGCTAAGTGCTTACAACAGCTAGCTAGGTGCTTGTAACAAGAGTAGAAGTTTATAATAATAGGAAAATATATAATAGGTAGGTACTTATAATATTTCTAGAATTGCGATGATAGCTAGAATTAGCTTTACAATAACTAAAGACAGTTGCAATAATAGGAAATATATATAATAGCTAAGTACTTACAATAAAAGTAGAAATTTGCAATAATAGGAAGTATATAATAAGTAAGTACTTATAATATCTTTGTAATTATGATAATAGCTAGGGTTAGCTTTATAATAACTAAAGATAGTTGCAATGATAGGAAATATATATAATAGGTAGGTACTTATAATATCTCTATAATTATAATAATAGCTAGAATTAGATTTACAATAACTAAAGATAGTTACAACAACCTAATACATTTATAATAATAGGAAATATATATAATAGGTAAATGCTTATAATATCCCTAGAATTGTAATAATAGCTAGAGTTAGCTTTATAATAACCTAATATATTTATAATAATAGGAAATGTATATAATAGGTAGGTGCTTGCAATATCCTTATAATCGCGACAACGGCTAGGGGGGGATTTGTAATAACTGATAGTATTTGTAATGATATATTTAATTTGTAGTGACTTAAGTGCGATGATGATGAGTAGATGGGTGGGGTGGTAGTTAAGAGATGTGTAAGGGTGTAGTGGTTGTAAATTTTATGTAGGGTAGTCAAGGCGAAATTTGAATGAATGGACTTGAGTTTGTATAGAGAGTTGAGCGCGAATCCTGAGATCTTGTGGGTTAGGTTTCTAATTAGATTTCTTTTCTCTTTAATTTTTTATTTTATTTTTATTTTTATATTTTTATATAAAATATTTAAATTTATTATATAGGAAATACTTTCTAATTTTATTTTTAAAAGTATTAAAGATAATATCTTTATTATTTATTTTTAATTTTATAAGCTTTAAATATATTTCTTATAAGGTAGTACTATTACTTTATTTAAACTTAGTATTAGTAAGTATTTAGGGTTTATAGTTTTTAATAAAGGTTTACTTTTATTTCTACTATTACTATTTATATAGTTAATTATTAATTTTAATAGTATTTTTTATATATTTATTTAATTATATAAATCTTTTAATTTTATAAAGTTTATTTTTAACTTCCTTTTTTAAGTTTATTATAAAAGGTATTTATTAGTAGTTTATTATTTTAGTTAAAATATATTATAATCCATTTAAACTTTATAGTATATTTAGTAGCTAAGTTCTTTTAGTATAAGGCCTCTAATTATTAAATTATAGTTTATTACTTATTTAGTTTTCTAAAAGCTCCTTTAAAGGCTTTTTTAAATATTTTATAGTTTTTAAAAATTTTAATTATCTTAGTCTTTTATATAATCTTATTATTTTCTAAGTAGTTTTAAAAAATAAGTTTAAATTATAAGAGGGTATCTTCTATAAGATATTAAGCTATAGTAGTAATCTTATCTACTTTAATATAAAACTAGCTATTATAGTATTATAAGTAAGCTTTTATCTAAGTTAAAAATTCTTAAAGTTATTATTAGTTTCTTCTATATTTCTTTAGTATTATAATCTTAATTTTAAATATTATAAGTTAAAAAGGTATAAGGAGTATTTTATCTTCCTAGATTATAATATTAGTATTTAACTATTAGATTATCTATTCTAATTAAGTAATTTATTATCTAATTTATAGATCTATATTTTATTAAATTACTTATTTTATATTAGTAAATTATTAATTAAGTTTAAAGTTCTTTTTATTTTATTATATTATAAAATTATTAATTACTTTTATCTTAATATTTTATTTATTAACTTTATTATATAGTTTCTTAATAATAATATTATAATTATATTTATTATTTAAATCTAATTTTATATTTATAGCTAAAATAGTAGCTTCTTTTATCTTAATTTTATTATCTAATTTAGGCTTTAAAGTAGTAAGAGCCTTTCCTTTTATAGATACTATAATTTCTAGATATTAGTAATATTACTTAATAAAGTTACTTACTAAATAGGAGTAGTTAATATATTATAATTTTAATATTAGAAGTTAATAGTATTAAGTAGATATAACTAGTATTAAGGTTAAAATAGTTATCTATTAGTAGTAGAGTAAGGTAGTTAAATAGTATTTATAAGATATTAGTAAAAAGTATATATTTAAATATAAAAGTATAATTATATTTAAATTAACTACTAGAAGATCTTAGAAGATAAACTAGATATATAGTAGAACTTGTAGTTTATATAGATATTTCCCTTCTAAGCTCTTCTAGGGTAATTAGAGTCTATTTATAAATAATTAAAACTAATTATTTAGTGATTGGAGTGATTATAGAAGTAATTATTACTAATTATCCTCCTAAGCCTCTAATCACTCCTTAACACTTACTAGATAGCTATATATAGCTATCCTACTATTGTTTTCTACTATGTTTTACTACCTTGGGCCTATATAAAGGTTAGCTTATGATAACTAGTATTACTAGGTATTAAGTAAGTCTATAGGTATAAAAGTTATAAGGTATCTATTTTAAAATAAGTAAAGTAGTTAAGTAGTATTTATAAAATATAGATAAAAAGTATATATTTAAGTATAGAAGTATAGTTATTTTTAGATTAATTACTAGAAGATCTTAGAAGATAAACTAAATATATAATAAAATTTATAGTTTATATAGATATTTCCCTTTTAAACTTTTTTAAAAACTAATATTTTCTAAGCTTAGTTTTATTTATTAGATTATAATAGACTAACTATTAGTTTTATTAGTCTTAGATAGAGTAAGGAAACTATTTATTAGTTCTATTAATTTTATTTTTACTAGTTAGTAATATCCTATAGTTTATCCTTTTCTACTAAGTCTTACTATCTTAAGCTTATATAAAAATTAGTTTATAATAATAATAAAAATAAAATATATTAGATATAAAACTTTTAGTAATTATATATTTAGTTAATAATTTTATTTTTTATTTTTTTTATAATAAAATAAAATTTAGATAATATTTATAAATATAATCTAATATATTAGTTAATAAAAAAAGATAATTTTATAATAAAAAAGAGAAAGAACTTATAAAAGATAAAATTAATAAAAATAAATAGTTTATTTATAAGTCTTTAAAGATAAAGATTAAAGAAGGAGAGATATTATATTATAAGCTAACCTTTATATAAGCTTAGAATAGTAAGACCTAGTAGAAAAAGATAAACTATAAGATATTACTAACTAATAAAGATAGGATTAATAGGATTAATAAATAGTCTTCTTACTTTATCTAAGACTAGTAAGACTAATAGTTAGTTTACTATAATCTAATAAGTAAAATTAAGCTTAGAGAGTATTAGTCTTTAGAAAAGTTTAAAAGGGAAATATCTATATAAACTATAAATTTTACTATATATCTAGTTTATCTTCTAAGATCTTTTAATAGTTAATTTAAAAATAACTATACCTCTATACTTAGATATATATTCCTTATTTATATTTTATAAATATTATTTAACTACCTTACTTATTCTAGAATAGGCACTCTATAGCCCTTATACCTATAGACCTACTTAATACCTAGTAATACTAGTATTAGGATTATAATATATAATAGCTAGCTAGGTACTTATAATAAAAGTAAATATTTATAATAATAGGAAATATATATAATAAGTAAATACTTATAATATTTTTAAAATTATAATAATAGTTAAAGTTAGCTTTATAATAATTAAAGATAATTATAATAATAGGAAATATATAATAATTAGATATTTATAATAAGAGTAGAAATTTATAATAATAAGAAATATATAATAAGTAAATATTTATAATATTTTTATAATTATAATAATAGCTAGAATTAGATTTATAATAATTAAAGATAGTTATAATAACTTATTATATTTATAATAATAGGAAAATATATATAATAGCTAGGTTTTTATAATAGCTAGCTAAGTACTTATAATAAAAGTAAATATTTATAATAATAGGAAATATATATAATAAATAAGTATTTATAATATTTTTATAATTATAATAATAGCTAAAGTTAGATTTATAATAACTAAAGATAATTATAATAACTTATTATATTTATAATAATAAGAAATATATATAATAAATAAGTACTGATAATATCTTTAGAATTATAATAATAGCTAGGGTTAGCTTTATAATAATTAAAGATAATTATAATAATAGGAAATATATATAATAAGTAAGTATTTATAATATCTCTAAAATTATAATAATAGCTAAAGTTAGCTTTATAATAACTAAAGATAATTATAATAACTTAATATATTTATAATAATAGGAAAATATATATAATAAGTAAGTATTTATAATATCTTTATAATTATAATAATAGCTAAAAGGGGATTTATAATAATTAAAGATAGTTATAATAATAAAAATTATATATAATAGCTAAATATTTATAATAGCTAGCTAAGTACTTATAATAAAAATAAAAGTTTATAATAATAATTAGAGTTAGATTTATAATAACTAAAAATAATTATAATAACTTAATATATTTATAATAATAAAAAATATATAATAAGTAAATACTTATAATATCTTTATAATTATAATAATAGCTAAAGTTAGATTTATAATAACTAAAAGTAATTATAATAATAGGAAATATATATAATAGCTAAGTACTTATAATAAGTAGCTAGATACTTATAATAAAAGTAGAAATTTATAATAATAGGAAAATATATAATAAGTAAGTACTTATAATATCTTTATAATTATAATAATAGCTAGAATTAGATTTATAATAACTAAAGATAATTATAATAACTTATTATATTTATAATAATAGGAAATATATATAATAAGTAAGTATTTATAATATCTCTAAAATTATAATAATAGCTAAAGTTAGCTTTATAATAATTAAAAATAGTTATAATAACTTAATATATTTATAATAATAAGAAATCTATATAATAAGTAAATATTTATAATATCCTTATAATTATAATAACTATTAGAAGGGGATTTATAATAACTAATAGTATTTATAATAATATATTTAATTTATAGTAACTTAAATATAATAATAATAAGTAGATAGGTAGAGTAGGAGTTAAAAGATATATAAAGGTATAGTAGTTGTAAATTTTATATAGGGTAGCTAAAGTAAAATTTAAATAAATAGACTTAAGTTTATATAGAGAGTTAAATATAAATCTTAAGATCTTATAAGTTAGGGAACTAGTAATAACTTTAAAGGTTTTTAATTTAGATAAAAACCTATTTATAATATTATAATAGCTAGTTTTATATTAAAGTAAATAAGATTACTATTATAGCCTAGTATCTTATAGAAAATACTCTCTTATAATTTAAATTTACTTTTTAAAACTATTTAAAAAATAATAAGATTATATAAAAAACTAAGATAATTAAGATCTTTAAAAACTATAAAATATTTAAAAAAGCCTTTAAAAAAGCTTTTAGAAAACTAGATAAATAATAAGCTATAATTTAGTAATTAAAAGCCTTATACTAAAAAAGCTTAGCTACTAAGTATACTATAAAATTTAAATAGATTATAATATACCTTAACTAAAGTAATAAGCTACTAATAAATACCTTTTATAATAAGTTTAAAGAAGAAGTTAAAAATAAACTTTATAAAACTAAGAGACTTATATAATTAAGTAAGTATATAGAGAATACTATTAAAATTAATAACTAACTATATAAGTAATAATAGTAAAAGTAAAAGTAAACCTCTATTAAAAGCTATAAGCCTTAAATACTTACTAATACTAAATTTAAATAAAGTAATAGTACTACCTTATAAAAAATATATTTAAAACTTATAAAATTAAAAGTAAATAATAAAGATATTATCTTTAATACTTTTAAAAATAAAATTAGAAAGTATTTCCTATATAATAAGTTTAGATACTTTATATAAAAATATAAAAATAAAAATAAAGTAGGAAACTAAAAAGAAAAGAAATCTAATTAGAAACCTATACTTAAAGAAAAAATATAATAATTTAAAGCTAGTATAGTAGATTATAAGTCTCTATTATAGACTATATACTATAATAATAATTATAGTATATACTATAATAATAAAAATAGAATAGGATATTATTTTTAAAAGCTTTAAAATCTTATAATAATAAAATAAGAAAATATAATATTTAGAAAGGAAACTAATAAAGAAAATACTAGTATTCTAAGACTCCTAAAATAAATTAAAGAAATCTAAAAAAAACTATTAAGCTAATATAAAATTATTAAGTAAAAAGATCTATTATATACTAAACTATATAATAAAGTATACTAATACTATTATAAAAAACTAAGATCTTTATAATAGCTAATATATAAGTTATAGCTAAAGAAGCTAGTAGAAAAGAGAAGTAAGGAAAATCTCTATTAATAATCTACTATTTAAATCCTAAAGGAACCTATAGACTTTAAAGAAAAAGAAACTTTAAATTTATAAAAAAAAGAAATATAAAAGAAGTATTAGTAATAAAGAAAGAAGTAAAAGAAAAAGTAATAAGCTTATATTAAAGAATAGTAGATATTTAGTTAAGTAAAAAAGATAAAAGAAAGTAAGACTTTTTATTAAAAGCTTAATAAGTATTATAATAGAAAACTAGTAAATATTATAAATAACTTTCTTAACTTCTAAATATAAATTAACTAACTATATAATAAAGATAAATAAATTTTTAAATAAATCTATAACTTAGAAAGATAAGTTAACTTTATTAAAGAAAAAGAGATTAAAGTAGATAAAAATATAAAATAACTAAAAGAAAAGATTAATATCTTTAAATAAAATAATAATAAAAACTTTAATAAATTAAAATAACTTTAAAATAAAAATATAAAAACCTTAAAATATTATTTTAAATAAAAAGCTAATAACTTATAAGATTCTATTAAAGATATTAATTAAAAATAAAGTAAGATTATTAAATACTAGCTTTAAGATAAATAAAAAATATTAAAACTTAAATAATAATAGGAAAAGTAGTAAGCTAAACTAGAGGAGCTATAAGAAGTAGTAAGAATCCTCTAATAAAGTAATAGTAGATAGTAAATAATTATAATAGAAGTAATCTAGAAGTTAAAATTAAAACCTTAAAAACTATTATAAAAGATAAATATTATAAAAGGATAGTAGATCTAATATTTTAAAGTACTAGTTATTTTAATAAAATAAAAGTTTATAGCTCTACTAGATAGTAAAGTATAAGAGAACTTTATCTTACTTACTATTATTAATAAACTAAAGTTTCTATAGATTATAAAAGACTAGCTTTATACTTTTAATATATATAATAAAATACTAGTTAAATATAAAAGTAGAATAGTAAATACTAAGATTATATACTTTAATATTATTATTATTAGATAATATAACTATATCTCTTTTAATATTATTAAGATTATTAATTATTTAATAATATTAGAAATATTATAGCTATAAATAAAAAACTTATAGATTAATTAAGTAATTAATTAGTTTACTTAGAAGGAGACTAAATAAGATCTAGAAAATAACTTAGCTTTTAAAAAATAATAACTAGAAAAGTTATCTTTAAGTAAGCTAAGAGCTTTTAAAATAATAATATACTTTAAAGTACTTATTATAAAAGATTTAAATTATTTATTAAAAAAAAGAAAATATAAATAAATATATATAATAAAAGTTATTATAAGCTTTAAAATTAAGTTAATAGTAAATAAGATATTATAATATATATTAAAGAAATATTAGAAGTATAGTAAAGTATTTACTAAAGAATTAAATATTAGACTATTTAAATATAGCTAGTAAGATTATAAGATACTATTAAAAGAAGGTATTTAATTTAAATTTATATTTATTTATAATTTTAATAAAATATAATTTTAAATATTATAAAAATATATTAAAAAGATAATAGAAAAAAGATATATCTAGCTATTTATATTACTAGTTAAATATTCTATCCTTTTTATATTAAAGAAAAATAGAAGATTATAAATATATATAGACTATTAATAACTAAATAATATTACTATTAAAAACTACTATCTACTATCTCTAATTACTAAGCTATAAAATAGGCTTAGAAAAGTAATATAGTTTATAACTTTAGATTTAAAAGAAATATATAACTTAATCTATATTAAGGAAGGTAATAAATAGAAAACTATTTTTAAAATATATTTAAAATATTTTAAATATTTAGTTATATTTTTTAGATTAATAAATATTTTTATAAGCTTTTAAACTATAATTAATTATATTTTATAAAAGTATTTAAATAACTTTATAGTAGCCTACTTTAATAATATCTTTATCTATTTAAAAACTTTTAAAGAATATAAAAAATATATATATAAAGTCTTTTAAAAGCTATAAAAAGTAAAACTTTTAATAAAACTAATTAAATATAAGTTCTATAAATAATAAGTAGACTTCTTTAGATATATAATCTAATTAGAAAAAATCTAAATATAAAAATTAAAAGTTAAAACTATTTTAGAATAGCTAATATTAATAAATATTATAGAAGTTAGAAACTTTTTAAAATTTTTTAACTTCTATAAAAGGTTTTTAAAAAGATATAATATAAATATAAGTCTTCTTATAAAACTTACTAAAAAAGATAAAATATTTTAATAAAGATTAAAAAAATAGGAAGTATTTTAGAAAGCTAAATAATTAATATATAAATAACTTATACTCTACTAAGTAGACTTTATAAAATTATTTAAACTAGAAATAAATACTTTAAATTATAGTCTAAAAATATAACTTAAATAATATAATAAAAAAAGTAGACTTTACTTTATAATATTTATATTAAAAAAACTTAATAAACTAGTACTATACTATAGAATACCTAATAAGAAACTTATAGCTATTATTAAAGTATTTAAAAAATAGAAATATTATTTAATAAATATTAAATACTTTATTACTATTTATTTAGATTATAAAAATCTTATAAGATTTACTATAATTAAAAAACTAAACTAATAATAAATATAATAAGCTAAAAAACTATTAAAATATAATTTTAAAATTATATATATTAAAGGAAAAGAAAATAGAAAAGTAGATATACTTAATAAATATTTTAACTATTTTTAAAAGATATTAAAAAAAATATAGATAGTATTATATAAAGATAATAAAGGAAACTTATACTAGATTATAATTAACTATTAAATTATAAAAGATATTAACTAGATTAATAAGCTTTTATAAAACTATAAGTAAAATAAGTTTAATAATTAAATATAATATTATAAGCTATAATATAATAAGTAGTTCTAGAGGAAAGAAGATAAGATCTTTATTTTAAAAGGATTATATTAGGAACTTATTAAAGAGATCTATAAGTTAGTACTTAATAGATACTTTAATATTATAAAAACTAAGAAAAAAGTATAATAGTATTATTATATCTTAAGCTTTAAGAGAAATATTAAAGAAGTTATAAAATAATATCTTTAATATAGGAAAAATAAAAACTTACTATATAAGTAATATAGATAATTATAATTAATATTAATATTAAAAATATTATAGTAAAAGATTATTATTAACTTTATTATTAAACTACTACTATTAAAAGATCTTACTATAAAAGTTACTTATAATAGTATTATAGTAATAGTAGATATACTTACTAAGTATAGATATTTTATATTTTATAATAAATCTATAAAGATATTATAATTTATTAAGTTATTTTTATAAATAATAGTAGTAAACTATAACTTATTTAAAGAAATTAATTTTAATAAAGGAGGAGTATTTACTTTATATTTTTAGTAAAGTCTATTAAATAAAATAGAAATTAATTATAAACTTTTTATAGTATATTATCTAAAAACTTAAAGATAAGTTAAATAAATAAACTAGATATTAAAAATATATTTAAAATATTATATTAATTAGGGATAAGATAACTAAGTATCTTTATTACTTTTAGCTTAGAAAGTATATAATATTAATATTTTAGAAAATATAGAAATATTTTTATTTTATATTAACTATAATATTAAACTAAGAATAGGATTTAAGCTAGTAAGAACTAAAACTTAAATAAAGTAAGCTATCTTAATTATAGATAAAATAAAGAAGTTATATAAATAGCTTATTAAAAAACTAAAGTTTATTTAGTAAAAAATAAAATAGTATATAAATTAAAGTAAGATTATAAAACTAACTTTTAAAAAAGGAAGTAAAGTCTAATTATTATAAAAAAAGCTAAAAACTAGAAACTTCTAAATTAAAACTAAATAACTAAGTAATAAACTAAACTATAAGAAAATTAAACTATTTAAAATTAAGTAAAAAGTTTTAAAAGTAAACTATAAACTAAAGTTATTTAAAACTATAAAAGTCTATTTAATTTTTTATATTATATTATTTAAACTAATATATAATAATATATTTATAGAGAAATCTATTAAAATTATAATAAAAGAAGATATTTATAAAACTAAAAAGATCTTTAAGTTAATAAATAATAATAATAGGAAAATTAAATATTTAATAAAATAGAAAAATTATAAATATAATATAAATATCTAAAAACTTATTAAATATTTAATAAAAAATTAATAACTTCTTACTATATTTTACTAAAAATACC
Source organism: Scedosporium aurantiacum (assembly GCA_000812075.1). NCBI lineage: Eukaryota > Fungi > Ascomycota > Sordariomycetes > Microascales > Microascaceae > Scedosporium > Scedosporium aurantiacum. The sequence continues at coordinate 12,841 of JUDQ01000614.1, forward strand.
TAAAAAAGCCCTAAGATCTATTAATAGTAGATCTAATATTATTAAATTCTAATTAATTATATCTATAATATTAGTAGCTTAAGTAGTAATAGCTATCTTAGATTCCTAATACTTAGCCTCCTCTAACTTATCTAAAGACTATAAACCTCTTTTTACTATTTCTATCCCCTTCTAAAATAATATCTTCTTTTATTTTTAAATATAAAATAAGTAAATAAAAGCTTTAAAAGCTCTCTACTAGTACTTAATTAAAAACTACTTAGCCTCCTTCTTTTCCTATTTTAGATAATACTTCTTAAAAATAAAGTATAATATTAAGTTAAATTAAAAATTAAAAATAAATAGAAAAGATATAAAAATCTATTAATACCTATAAATATACTTATAGTATTATATAAATAACTTAAGTAAATATATTTACTATAATAAAATATATCTTTTACTATTTTATAAATAAAGGACTACTAAATATAGAAGGAATAAGATATTATATTAAAATTAATTTTATTAATAGTATCTATAAGTTATAAAGTATAAAAATAAAAAGTAGATAAATTCCTATTATTACTTAATATAATTAATAAGAAAAGATAACTTTATAATAAGAAAAAGAAAAAACTTATAAAAGATAAAATTAATAAAGTAGATAGTTTATTTATAGGTCTTTAAAAATAAAGACTAAAGAAGAGGAGGTATTATATTATAAGCTAACTTTTATATAAGCTTAAAGTAATAAGATATAGTAGAAAATAATAATAAGATAGCTATATATAGCTATTTAGTAAGTATTAAGAAGTAATTAGA
>JUDQ01000616.1:0-13567 GCA_000812075.1 Scedosporium aurantiacum
GAGAGAGAGAGAGAGAGAGAGAGAGAGAGAGAGAGAGAGAGAGAGAACCCCTCTCCAATTGGAACGCATCGGCCACAACTCACATTGCCTTAGCAATAACCTGACAAGCCGTAGATCTCACATTATGCAAGTCGGCATCCCACAATTCCAAGATGGCCTGCCGCTTAAACCACCGACTGCACACAAGCAGACAGAACACGACGCAGGACCGGTACTGCTCGCCGCCGGCCTCCTTCGCGGCGAGGATGACCTTCTTGGTAATGACGCGGCTGTGAGCCTGGGTGATGAGCGACTCCTCGAGCTCGCACGGCACGCATTCCTCGATCAGGTGGCGGAGGCGGAGGGCGACTTTGGTGACTTCCACAGGCGGGATGACGGGATTGAGATGGCTGTTGCTGTGCTGGGGCAGCACTGTTTAAGTGTTGATGTTTGTTAGCTTCTGGTTTTTTTTCTAGTATAAGAAGCGAAGAGAGTGCGGAATCTGCCAGGGACTGAAGAGGGAAGTGTGTGTTTTCTCTTGCACGTACGCGGATCTCGGTGTTCAAAGTCCCAGTCCCGGCGACTGCGATTGTCGTCGCGGCTCAGACCGAGAAGACGGCCGAGTGTCATTCGGCTGTTGCGAGAAGCCATTCTTCAGATTGGATCTCCCCTCTCTTGGGATCCAATTGCAAGGATTTACTGCGTAGCTCGCGGAAAAAAAGGGATGGTGAACAGAGGAAAAGAGGAGGGGAGAGAGAACGAAGCGGGGAAATAAACGCAGAAAAACGCAGGTGGCTGCGAAATCTTGCGAGGGAGAATTGATGGCAGTCACGACCAGAGGTAAGTGTACATCACGATCTCGCATTTCACAGCTAAACTACCCACGCCAAACACCCACAAACTGTACTTGGTAAGAGTGCTTCGTGACACTAAAAGCAGCCATCTGAGCTGAGAGTGGTGGCAGAAGCTTGAAGCTAGACCGCAATTGGTATGATGCTCGCCCGATTTGGCTAATCACCGCCCAAGTAGGACAGCTCCATGACGTCGTGGGCGTGTTTGGAGATTGAGGTCGAGGATGGCTTGTTGTACTATTCTAACATAATCGAATACAAAGTGTAAGCAAAAGTGTTAATAGATACATTATGCAATCGGTATTCAGCTGTCTTGGCTTTGCTGCGCCATCATTAGACTGGATTCAGAGAACAAGCTTCGAGGGGAGTGGCACAATTTGGTCGGCGGTTGGTGGAACGCTACCTTGACCACCAAGCCTATGTTTCTACGAAGTACAAAGAGCGAGGTATTACAGAGGGGATTGATCGTTCGTGTCTTCAGCGTCGCACTTCGACCATCATGACCTGGCTCCTTGGGCTGCGTCGTGGATAGAACCCCCGAGCACCCTCGAACTAGCTCAATGCATCGCAAGGGTATTGAGAAATCCTCTGTCGCATCGACACTACCACCACCACCATGACGCAACCAGGTTGCTTCTATATCTTTTTCATCGAATTTTCGTTTGCTCATTCCACTTAAACTGTTCCCCTATCGACCGCGGTAAAGAGACGCGACCCCGCGGTGGCATCTTCATCCCGTGCAAGTCCCGCATCTGCGCCCAAGGGATGCCGCTCGGCGCGTTAACAGCATACACTGAGTGGATATGATACGCGAAATCATAACCCTCCCAATCCGCGTGCCCTTCGTTGAACTCCTTGTTGCCAAGTCCATCTTCAGGAAGAGGGATGATGCCTGCACCGCGAGTCGCTGCCGCATCAACTTCACAGACGTGGGTAATGGCAGAGTGAGGCGCCGTGCGGTAAAACCAGATTCTCTCGATCCCGACCATTTTGTATTTCCTGAACTCGTATGTCTTGGTGCCGTCGATGATTTGTTGCATGTATGGATCGTTCATGGCGAGGATCATGTCCGTTCTGGATGCCTTGTTCGAGGCGGCTGTTTGTCGCCCAGTAGAAGTTTGAGGTTGAGCGTCAGGCTCGGAAGGTTTTACAGAGAGTGCGGCCATAGTGGAGGTAAGTCTGGCCTTGGATGCAGGCTAGAGGGTGCAGTGAGAAATTGCGAAGGTGATGATAGCGAGGGTGATGACGCCGACGCTGACGTTGACGCTATTGAGAAGTTTGGGCTTACCCTCGCCTTGGGAATATCGTTGGTGAGACGACAGACCAACACAAAAGGCGTACCAAGCGAGCATTTGGGCATTTAATTTCTGCTCGCCCTACGATGCCAACACTTAAGCATTTACAGCTTCGATGGCTCTATCAAACTTGTGGGGGCTTGACAATCAGAAAGCGGCTTGATGGGGCCACCCAGACCAGCAATTCTAACCGATTTCGAGGGCGCCTTTCGGTGTGTTCCAATTCCGAGTGGATGTTGGTGGCGTCTGCAGCTGGCACACAATTTCGACTCTCGTCAATCTTTGGTTGAAGGTAACGCACATCCTCGCTCACCACGCACTTGGAATTAACAAGGTGCCGCTCCAGATTTCAATAAAAAAAACGTGTCCGATACCTATAGCTCAGATTGACATTGATGTAACTGCACCAACGGGTGTGAGTGCCCGTGTGTATTAGAACCTGCCGGATGATCTTGCACCTATGGATGGTTGGCAGTTGGATGCACTTTGGAGAACGGTGCAGATGCAGATGGATTGTATCCTCGGTAGAATTGCGAAATTTGAATTGTGAAAAGTTGTGCTTATCATCGTAGGGCTCGACAGGCGGCATCTATCTCGCGCCAATTGCGACAGGCCATTATGGCCCTCTTTCTGAAAAGTGAGCTGTGTTGAGTCGGCCATCCCGAAGTGCCTGCAAAATAGATTTAGTACTTTGTATGGTGGCGCTGATATGCAATGACAACAACTGTGCATGAAGGCACACGCACACACGCAGCTTTGACGCAGACGCAAATCCTCTTCGCCTATTCCGTCACAGCCAAGTCTGAGCATTCACTAAAAAAGCAGATGGGCGCTTACACGATTCCTTGAGAGTCGAGAGCCAGGAGTCAGGATGTGGACCGACATCCTTCGTACATGGAGAGCCAGCGCAAGCAATGACAAGCTGTCCTGTCCTGTCCTCACCTCTTCTGTCCGGCCCGTCCATATGCGTATGCAGAAGCCAAGGAAGTAGAAGCCCGACGTATGTAAATCTCTTTTGCCAGCCTGGCTGTACTTGCATGCTCACGCACATCACTGATCAGTGTCGAAATTGGTTCTCGGTCTCGGAGTTGGTTCCCAGGCGCGCAATCCCATGCGGATGTGGAGTCCACCGGATCAGGATCCGGGTCTTCCAGCGCTGGGGTGACTTGTCTCGGCAGTGCAGGAGCAGCCCCGATTCGCAACCTCACGCCAAAAAGGGCGGGGATCGAAATTTCAGTCCGCACAGAAGAGCTGGGGCCCACCGCGATCCACTTTTTTCTTTTGTAAGTCCATTTGTTCCGCTGAGACGGAGGCAAGGGCATGGCAATCTCTGGATCGCCGCCACGGGATGCGGAGCGGCTCGGCGGGGAGAGTTCATAATTGGGGCAGGTTAGTGAATGGGGCGACAGGGGCGCCGGGAGGTGCGGTTACATTTTATGCTGCAGCTGTATGAAGTCGAGTTGTCATTGATCGGACACGAAGTATTCCTAGAGAAGAGGACTTCGGCGATAAATACGAAGTATTTAAAACATTTCTGTGTGCGTTGATTCATCCCCAGCTGATTTGGTATCCCATCAACGGGAAGCAACAAAAGCAAATACCGGCCCGGGCGTTTTGATCCTCGGGCGTTTTGATCCTGGGGCGGATCTCGATTCTCTTGCTTCCTCAAGGATAACCAGGACAGCCAGGACAGCTAGGCGAGGACAGTCAGGGTCGCAATATTGTCAGCTCTCCCAATGGGGAAATGGACCTCTGCAAGTCCAGGGTTCTGAAGTCCCATTGCACCGCATTCATCGGATCCATCGCATCGAGCAATGAGGCTAGACCAGGCGGGCTGACCTTTGTTGAGTGGGGACCCCAATGCTAAGGAAAATCTTGAGGCGACAGGGAAAAAAAAAGTACAATGTAGCATAGGATTTGTTGAGGGTGAGAACTTGAGAGGAGAGAGAAATCATTCCCAAATGGGCTCTGATCTGGATCCTTCAATGTTCTTTCCTTCTGTTTAGCACGAAGTACTTCGTACTTTATGTGTGTTAGCCAGGTCGGACATTCTTTCCTTCCCTCGCTTCTGGAAGCTGGATCCGGGCAGGCAAACGAGGAAGGATCGAGCAACAGCTCAGGCTGGTACTTGTGAAGTTGTGATTAGTACGAAGTACAGTGAGATGCCACCTTACTTCGTAAAGCTCCTTCCACCCAACTTTGTCAGGCATGCATGGAGTACTATCGAGGCGTCAACAGTAAATAATACGAATTTCAGTGGCGGTCAAGCATAAAGTAATATTACTATTGATTTTGATTTGATTCGGATGCTGCAATTTCCCCCCAGATTCCAATCCACCAGTTTCCGACCTTGTTGAGCAGCGGGTAAAAGAGCCCCCGAATTCAGCGCCAACTGTTAACGGGGTTGAACTCCACCGAAGTGCGAGGATTGCATGTGACAAGGGAGCTGCTGGGCATCAAGGAAGTGAGTTCGTGGGAGTATAAATATAGTACCTCTTTTTAAGATTGTACGATGTACGCAGTAGATATCCTCAAATGGGGCGCAGAGTACGAAGGAATAATACTCGAGTTTTACTGGAGACACAACGTCAATGGATTAGGTCAATTCTACGGAGTAAGCGGCCAGCGGCCGGCCCCCAAAGGATTCATCTCGACGCCTGTCATTGATCCAACGGTCCACACGAAAGGAATGGGAGTGTCGTGCTGCTTGCATGCGATATCCGTTTCTGCCTTGAGGGAGTGGAAGAAAAGGTAGGGAGCAAGCCTGAGCAAGCCTGAGCAAGCCTGGGTAACAACCCCTGCCCCCCACTCCGCGGCCAGGGTCGCTTGGCACATTCAATCTCGCTCAGTGGTTGTGACGTTGTGACGCCTCCGCCTCACCCAACAACTCATCACGAGGAACCACAGAATGGAACCTGCGGTGGAACATGACAGAGGAAATGCCCAGAATCAGGAAGACGATAATAGAGGATGAGCCCATGGCCGAATATGTCGGCCAGGATAGGAGGGCTGGCGATGGTGGCAATGGCTTCGCCTGCTAATATTACGTAGATGGATACATCTAGGCAGCCTCATCCTAAGCTTCGGATGTTTCTCGACTGGACGCATCGCGCTTGACATTTCTCGGATGATGAGGGGATCGCAAGCCTCGCCTCAACCCTTGGACGACCTGTCGCTCTAACATTGGATTTGGCGGCTCTCATCGGTCGCATCAGCATAGCCTGGGTCGATAGGGCAGAGACCAAACCAGTGGGTTTCGATTTTTGACCAGCCTGGGTTTCTGATCATGACCTTGGAGCTTACTTCTTCCACTTTTTGTCTGGGTTGCCGCCTGGCCTGGCCTAAAGTGGCAAAGACGGGCTAGGCTTCCTTTGGAGACCGCGCCCGCCACCAATGGCCGATGACTGCATCCGTTCCACTGGCTCGGCCGCTTTTGACCCGCGTCAGACGGCGAGCAAATTGGGGCTTGGGACGCCGTTCGCATTGATACTCTCACAGTCAGAGGCCGCTTATGTGGGGAATGGGCGAGACCAACCAGGCCAGGCTGGTTAAAAAGTGAAACCACTCAAGATTCGCGCAACAGTAGGCACCAGCGCTAAGCAAAAGGCAAGCGGCAGAAAAACCGGAAAATCTTCAGCTTCGAACGGGGGGAAATGGTGCTATCGAATTTTATCGACTCACCCACCGACGCCGGGACGGGCCAAGGCAGGGATGCGCATATTGCGATTGGGGTGGACGGAAAGACGATCGTGGGCAAAATTATGAACAAGGGGGTTAGGCAGCAGGGCGGCGTTGGTGAAAGATGGCTGCATTAGATCCGTTTTCCAATCGAACGAAGCTCTGTGTTTGTGCTTGGGAACCCCTTGAGCTTTCTGCGTCGATGTGCCCATCCCTGTCAACCGCTCCGCTGCAAAGAGAAAGAAAAAAAAAAAAAAAAAAAAAAAAAAAAAGTACTGCTTCATACAAGCAGCACAGCAGACCCGGAGGTATTGTTTGATTCATGGTTCCGTCCCATCAACTGATTTGCCGGGCATTCCAGTGAGACGTCCGACCGACAGGAACAGACGTGGCTATCTCTCGATACCAGCCTTCGAGGTTCTTCTCACCGCCTCCACTCCACTGACGACCACCCCGGCCGGATTGATGGGCCAGCCAGGCGGATGCCTTGCGCTAGTCAACCACACCCATTGATCGGCCGGTCCCAATCCCAATCATGGTACACTACAAGAAGACATCCTTTCCCTACCCGACCCTCTCGGTTTACACAGCATCGCAATCCTTTTCATCTCTCTTTCTCTCTCTTCCCCCCCAAGAGTCCAGCTTCCGTCGTCATCTCCAGCTGGCCAGTATCAAGTGTCTTATATGTGCATGCTAAACAGGTTGTCTCACACCTGACTTGACATCACTGACGGTGCGAAGCTGCTTTTGTCGCAAATCCATATTCGAGATCTATGTTTTCGCCCTCGCCCTGAATCGAATTCATTTCTTCTCCATCCATCGTCGACGTTCCAAGTCTCTTTGCGATCTTCCGACCACAGCCTCTCGACTCGACAGCCTGATTATCGAAAACAATATTAATACACCCTTCGATCTCTCTGTCCCTCTCGCCTCAACCGGTTTCCCTCCGTCCTCTGTGACCTCATCTTACCGCCCACAGTCTCACCTATCCGATACCTTGTAAGTTTCCGCCCTGTTTAGGACATTCTCATTTCTTGCCCATGTTCCCATGATGTCAGAATCTTCAATCCATCACCTTCCGCTAGCAATAGTGTTGCCGCCCCTTTTGTATAGTGCCAAGGTGCACCTGATTTCCTCCGTCCCACAAACATTTGTCCCATATGTCCCATTTGCCCCCGTTCTCTTTGTCGTTACTACTTCCCTTCCCTGGACAGCCACAGCCCGCTTGTCAAGAGAGGCAACACTGAAGCTAGACTATCCGCGGGCCCCCACTGGCAGAACGTTCCGCCGACCATCGCTCTTGGATCCTTCTGTGTTGCCTATTGAACCGCCATGTACCAATCGGGATGTAATTCTGGCCACCCTCCACACCAGTCCTACCCACCCATATGGACCAACAAGGCATCACCAAGCCCATTCAGGACCAATCCTCAAGCACATCTGCCCACTCCATACTAGCGGCCTGACCAGCGATATTGTTCCTGGGGCTTCCGTATGTACGCATGTACCAACATGTTCGGAGTGCAAGTATCGCGGTCTCATGACAGGAGGAAAGGTACAGAGACACCGCGCATTGTGCCTCTCACCCAGCTCTCAACAGTGGGCAACAGATACCTGCAAGTGCAAGTACAAGTGGAGGAGTGAGGAGTGAGGTACGAAGTACAACAGGCAGAGGCTCAGTAGCTCAGTGGCTGAGTGGCTTGCTCCTGCGTCATGATCCAAGTATCCTCTCCACCTCTCCACCATCAATCACATGGGAGATTGGGCCTGGCACGTTGAGCTGGTTGCTCTCCCTGGTCCCTTCCCCAACTCGGTGTCCTCTAAGGTCGTGGCTGCACTTTTCTATCTCGCCCTATTTCGCTATTTCCGTGGACCTTGGTCAATTTTGAAGCTGTCCAGTGCATTCGGCCCCTTTTGTTGGTCCTGTTTGTTGTTTGTACCATTGATGGATGTATCTTGTATCTTCCACCCCGCTCCAGCTGCGTCTGGGTGAGCTGTTGTTTGGTACTGCCCCCTTCATCAACCACATCAACCACCCACCTGGTTGGAACTATCGTGACGTTTCAAGAGCCTTGCCAAGATAGCTTTTGTCTTTGCGTCTATCTTCCCCAACTCATCACTTCAATTCATTGTCTCTTTAAGAGTTTAATGGATGGGGTTTGGTTTCGTCATTTTGTCTCCCTTGATACACGCTCTGGCTAGTAAACCTGGACGGATGTGGACTTAGTTGTCTGTGTCTTTGGGAAAGCTCCAGCTGCTTGGCCCAGTAAATGGGAGCTGAATGAGCACATCTCCCTATTCATGCGGGCTGCCACATGTCATCTTGAAATTTCTTACCCTTGGCCGTCGTCTCGTGTCTCCAGCTTGTCCTTTGTGCGCCTGAGGCCGCGGTCTCCCTCACTTATCCTTTTTATGCCCCTGCCCATTTTTACTTTAACCATCGACCAAACCATACCATACCATACCTCGCCTTATCTCACTTTCATCTCTCCACGTCCCTCTACTCCCTCTACTCTCGACTCGGTCGCTAATGGATCCTCAGCCAAGCGAGATGGAGGCACAGGATAACTCCTGCCGGCGAACCGACGCCACTCCCAAGCCGGAGTCTACAACCGACTCAACCATCGTGAGCTCTGAAAAAGCCACGTCTAAGAAACAGGCAGAGTCCGACTCTAAGATGGTCGATCGCAAAGACGATGGCAAGGAGACGATAAAACACAACCGCCGCCCAAAGAAGAACAGTAAGCCGCAGAAGAAGGCCAAGAAGACCAAGAAGACCAAGGCTATCGAATCCGATTCGTCCGATTCCGACTCAGATTCCGATGCTTCAGCATTTTCCGATGATAGCGACGACGATAGCGACGCGTCGGACTCCGACTCGGACTCTGAGGTGACGAGAAAGAAGTCAAAGCGGTCATCCAAGAAGGGATCCAGCAGGCACAAGGATAAAAAGACTGCAAAATCCCAGAAGAAGAAGAAGAGAAGGAAGTCGAAGAAGGCTCAAGCCTCAGATTCCGATTCCGATTCCGACTCTGACTCCGAGGCTGCGAGCGACAGGGAGGACAACAGTGCCGAGACGGACGAGAGCAACGAGACTGATGAGACAGAAGAGTCGAATCGCTCCGAGTTGGATAACCGACAGAACCCGCAAGATCTCCAGGCGAAACTCCAGCTCAATCTCCAGCAGCAACAGGTCCAGCAACTGCAGCTTCAACTCCAGCAGCAGCTCCACCAACTGCAACTGCAGCGATTCAATCAGCCTTCCCTCTACCCTCTGCAGCTAGGCTTGTTAGACGCGGGTCATGGAATCAACAACTCCTTCCCCAACCAACCCCCCTTGTTTAACCAGCATACCCCTCCGCAACTTGGCGGTGGCATTCTCCCTCCCTTCCGTGGCAACGGCCGTCCCGGTGGTCGACTTCCTCTCCCCCACGAGGACGGAAGGAGGAGGAAGGAGAGCGGGAAGAAGAACTCGGGCAAATCTTCCAAGAATGGCCGCCTGGATTACAAGCGCGTTGATCAAGTGTGGGACAGCTCGATCCACAACTACAAGCTCCAGGACACTGCGGAAACGACCGTCGATCCCAAGTACAAGGGCTACCTCTTCCACGTTCGACGTACGTTTGATTGGGAGGGCAAGTACAAGTCGACCTATGTTGATATCAAGAGCAAGGTCCTCCGCGACTGCCTACAGGATGTCATGGGCCACATCAAGGGCGTTAGCTTGGTTGAAGAAACTCCCAAGCTCGACCCCAATATCCTATTCCTGTATCTCGAAGACATGCGTGCCCACGTGAAGAAGCTGAAGAAGGCGAAACCATCGGGGTCGACGAAGAAAGAACGCAAGAGGGATCAGAAGCGCAACGAGACAAGGCGTAGTCAACTCAAGACGCTGGTTAAGTACCTCGATCACGATTATGCCGAAGTCAAGAAGAGGTAAGATTCCTTCGGACCACGGTTGGTTGACATGTGGCAAGACTTGAGGTGCTAACTACGAAAAAAAATTATCTAGCCTGTATCCAATGCTTGAGAACGGTCTCATCACCTTCGACTTGATTTGGGCTCTATGGAAGCCTGGCACCCTAGTGTACACTGCGACTTATGGATGCCACGACGAGCCTAGAGTCTTCAAGGTCGATATGGCAGAGAAGCACTACTCGATGGCCCGTGGCGACTTTTATTGGGTTGAAGGAAAGGTAGGCAGTGAACCGTGCTCTCTCTTATTCCTGTCTTACTTTTGAGCTAACCCGAGCCTTCTTCTTTTATATAGTATTTTGAATACGACGGCAAGAAATTCGGCCATGGTAGCATGTCCGTTGATATTCCCGACTTCCAGGGCGCCCGAAAGATTACCGCTCTTCCTTGCTACCCTCTAAGCTACCATAAGAATGAGACAGAACTACGCAAGACCCTCGTCGAGCGGGGGAAGAAGTTTGTACAGCTCAGCGGTGTCCATTACAAGAACCACCAGGGCATGGCGTACTTCAAGAAGAAGAAGGCGGTAGTAAAGGTGAACATTAACGGACGCGTCATGGTTGACCCGGCCATCCACAGACGAATCAACCCCAACTACCCCATCTCAATCGTCCGCCCGAGGGACCACGATCTCTCAGACGACGAGGAGGAGGACTCCGATGAGGAGAATGGGAGCTGCTGCTGTGGTGGCGGGTCGGAGAGCGAAGGTGAGACCGGCTCCGTCAGCGATAGCTCAACCTCACAGCAGGAAGGAGGGTCGAGGTCTAAGTATGTGACCAAGTTTATCAAGGATAAAGACGGAAACGTCCGGGCCGTCCGGGTTCGTCGGGGTGATTCCGACGATGAGAGGGCGGAGAACCTTGATACCGTACAGAGCAAGGATAAGGAATCCGGTAAAGGCGACGACGCCAAGGACGACGCGGAGGAGGCCAAGGAGGAGAAGCCGGCCATTCCCGAGTTCTCGGATGAGGAGTACTTGATTGCGTCGCCTGTCGTGCTGGGTTTCGCCTTTTCGGAGAAGCTGTGGCTTGAGTTTACAGTTTCCGGCATCAAGGAGATCCAGTGGAATGATAGCGCCTATGACTCGCTTGTTCTTGAGCCCAAGACGAAAGACATTGTCAAGGTATGTAGGAAACGGAACTTTCTGAAAGCGTCATCCCACCTCCCCCCCCTTTTTGTTTTTTTTTTTGTTTCTTGTTCTTTTTGCTAACATCTGTGGCAGGCTCTGGTCGAGTCTCACAAGTACCATGCTGCGGAGAGCATCGACGATGTGATTCAAGGCAAGGGCAAGGGCCTTGTTGGTAAGTTTTGTTTCCCCACAGAGATGATATTCCACGAGCCAAGTTGCTAATTCTGCTGTGTTTTCCCAGCCGTCCTTCACGGACCTCCAGGCACCGGCAAGACGTTGACCGCGGAGGGTATCAGCGAGCTGCTCAAATGCCCGCTCTACATGGCCTCTGCTGGAGAGCTTGGTACGGACTCGAGATACTTGGAATCCGAGCTCCAGAAGATTCTCGACATCTGCCATGCTTGGGGCGCCATCCTCCTCCTCGACGAAGCCGATGTGTTCCTTGAGAAGCGCAACATGCATGACATCCACCGCAATGCCCTTGTCAGCATCTTCCTGCGGCAGCTTGAATACTTCCAGGGTATTCTGTTCCTGACGACAAACCGTGTCGAGGTATGTTTCGACCATTCGATATCTTGCCGCGAAGAAACTCCGTGTCAACTAACAGCCTTTTTTTTCTTGTCTAGACTTTTGATGATGCCTTCCAGTCACGTATCCACATCGCCCTACGCTACGATTCGCTCGACCAGAAGGCCAAGAAGAAGATCTTCAAGATCTTCATTGAGCGCGTCCGGATTCTCGAAAAGATTGATCTCATGCCCTTCTCCGAGGAGGACTACACGGATCTTGCCAAGCACGACCTCAACGGCCGGCAGATCAAGAACACTGTTCGCACGGCGCAGGCTTTGGCGGTCAATCGCGGCGAGGCCCTCAGCATGAAGCACATTCGCCAGGTCCTCGACGTCCTGAAGAGCTTCGACCGGGACTTGAAGGGGGGGACCGGATACCAGGATGCCATGAGAAGCTACTTCTAAGCTTTTACTGGCACTTCCTGTGGTCAGGGTTCAAGCCTTTTTCTTCGTCTCCCTCATGAAAGTCCACTCTTTCCTTTCCGGTAATCAAATTGGATCAAGCTCTTTTTTTTTCCTCGTGTGTTGTTGTATGTAGAACTCATCATGGCTGGGGTAGGGTAAGGGGTTAGAACCGGTTCTTCTTCCCGTTTCATGGATTCATGTGTACTCGTCGCCCATTGAGTTGTTTTCATTCCTTTTCTTTTCTTCCCTCGTCTACATGATTCCCACTATGCACATGATGGTATGATGGTATGATAGTTACTTCAAATCTTGTTTTCTTCTTCTCGTGGCTCTATCGAACTTGTCTCGCCTATGAGGTTTTTCTAGTTGTTTTTTTCTTGGATTTGGAAATTCATTTCGTAGGGTTGTTTAGAAGCCAGCGGTTGAGCATAATCTGATGCCAAGCGAGAACTTTCCCAACGCCGATGTAGAGGGAGGGATATAAAGAAAAGAAAAAGTAAAGTCGCAACAACTTCTCCAAGCTTTGCACACTCAGCCCAAGGCCGTCCAAACATCTCCAGCCTCATCAATATCATAACCTCAAAAATAAAAATAAAATAAAAAAATAAAAAGAAGAAAAAAGGCCCAGGCGAGCGATTTCCTTTGCAGAAAAGAAGAGTATTATAAATCTAGCCAAAAAAGAAAATGAAAATAAAATAAAATAAAATAAATGCAATAAAATATAAAATGAAATATAAAATATAAAATAACTTCCCAATTTCCCCTTCCCACTTTCCCAAGTTTCTCCCAGCCTCATAGTTTGACCAGACCGGGTTCGACGCCGACGAGTCTCCGAAGTAGTTTCCAAGCGGTGCGTCAACCGCTCGACCACTTGAGCCTCCATGAGCCGTTGGGAATGCAGAATGAAATTTTGACATACATAGCAAGAACATGGAGGGGGGGATAAAGGTATATGGTAGTAGTATTATCCCATTCATAGACACGAGGCGCCCAACACCCGACATGCCTTTTTTCTTCCAAACCGATGGATGAAATCGAATTGTGTGAACGGCCGAGATATTGCAAACAAGGTCTCTTCGGCAAGTTTGGGATACTATCAGAAAAGAACACATTGCTTTCATTTTTGAGGTGTGAGGTGATATCCCATCTTTGATTCATCTAAGTCATCTATACATTTTTGGTCTCCTCCTTCTCAAATCGGACTCCGCCGGATCCAGGACACCCAGATATAGAAAAGAAAATATATAGAACGCCTGTTCCCATCCCTTGGGTAATTGTAAGGAAAAGCTCCCTAGATGACTCTCATGTATCGATGCCAGACTCCCATCGAAGGAAAGGGGAAAAAAAAGGGAGAGGGAGAGAGAGAGGGAGAGAGAAGAAATATAGGAAGAACACCCGCTCAGCGAAATGAAAGGGGAACAAACAAACAACTCGCCCCCAGGTTTTTTGGTATCGTATCAGACACGCAACTCCATAACTCCGTCACCACTTATACCCAAGATACACACACACAGAAAGGAAAAATGGCAATAATAATAATAACGGCGAGAGATGTAGGAAGATGGAGAGAGAGAGATTCTTTTAAAAAGAAAATCACTCCCTCCAGCCCTTAACAAACGCCCGATGTCCCATCGCAACTCTCGCCAAAATCCCCATCCCCACCTCCTCCCCACCTCCCCACCCAAA
>JUDQ01000617.1:0-13557 GCA_000812075.1 Scedosporium aurantiacum
AAGAAATTAAGTTTTATATTTTCTTTAATATAAAAGTAAAAATTAAAATAATAAAGCTAAAAGTAAAAAAAATAGTAAGATAAATAGTAACTATATAAGGAATCTATATATTAGCTCTAATTAAGGTACTAATTATAGTCTACTATTTAGATCTATTTAAAGATAAAAAAAGAAAACTAAAGATAGCTTACTATTTTACCTCCTTATATAATAGTATTTATAATATAGTAATTAACTTTAAGATAGTTAAAGTTATAATAATTAATAATATAATTACTAAGCTAATATATATTAAGAAAAGTATTTAGGTTAGATATATTATTAAATTTAAGGAGGGTAAGGTTAGTTATTTAATAATAGATAAATTACTTATAGAAATAAGATATTTTATAGAAGAAGAATTTAATAAATAAGAGTTTAAAGAAGTAAAGAAGGTAGTAGAGAAGGTAAATATAAGTTTAATTAAAGTATAAAAGATATTATTAAATATAGATTACTATATTTTAAAATATAATATTAATAAGCTAGAAGATATATTAGTAATATTATTAAAGAAAGGGGTAGTAATATTAAATTTAAAGTTATAGTTTATATATAGAATATAAATAATAATTAATAAATTTAATATATTTAAAAATTAAAATATTATTTTTATATTAGAAGATAAGAAAATATATATTAAACTAGTAGATAAATAGTAAAAATAAAAAAGAGTAGTTAAGAAATATTTACTAAGTATATAAGAAAACTAATTTTTTAATAAGATTTATAATAAGCTATATATTAAAAGTAAAATAAAATAGTAGATAGGCTTAGTACTAATTATCTATCTAGCTTTTATAATCTAAAAGATAGTAAATAAGAAAAAGAAAGGATAGGTAGTTATTAATCTATATTTATTAAATAGTATAGTTATTTTAGATATATATTTACTTTTTAATTAGTAAAAGATTATTATTTTACTTTATAATGAAAAGTTTTTTACTATTTTTAATATAAAAAAATTCTTCTTTTAATTTTTAGTTTACTTTAATTACTATAACTAAATAGTAGTTATTAGTTTATAAAAATTAAAGTATTTAAATATAATATTTATAAGATTTAAAAACTTATTAGCTTTTAATTAATAATAGATAGATAAACTATTTTACTTTTATTAAAAGTTTATTTAAATATATATTAATAATATTATTATCTTTAGTAATATAAAAGAGGAGTATCTATTATATATAGAAATAGTTTTAGAAGTTATAGTTAGTAAGTAATTATATATTATTATAAATAAGTTCTTTACTACCTTTCTAAATATCTACTTCTTTAATTATATTATAGATAATAAGGGAATATATAAAATTAAAGACTATATTTTTAATTTTAAGAAAATTAAAAAGTATTTTAATAATCTTATTATATTTAAATAATATATTAAGATAGCTAGCTTTATCTATTTATTAATATTATAGCTTAATATATAAATCTAGCTATTATAATAGAGGAAAATAGAAAAACTAAAGTAAGTAAAAGAAATAAAAGAGATTATATTTAAAAAAAGTAGTAAGGTATAGAGGAAAGTAAAAACCTCTAAGAGGAAGTTTAAGCTTAGCTAAAAAGAAATAGATATCTTTATAAACTTATAGTCTTTTCTCTATAGCTAGCTATTACTTTAGTATATAGACTTTAAGTAAATACTATTTATTAAAGTTAATATAAATAGTATTACTTTTAGTATATATATATTCTAGCTATATAGCTTTTACTAAAATAATAAATTAATTTCTAAAAAGGATATTATAATATTAAAGCTAAGACTAATATATTTTTTATTAAGAATATAATTAAATATTAAAAAGAAGTATAGCTTAATAAAAGTAAAAATTATAAATATAATATAAATAATAAAGAAACTAGAAAAGATAATTAAATTTAATTTATAACTAATAATTATTATTACTAACTACTTACTAATAAAAAAAATAATTAAATATATATTAGTATAGATAATAAACTTAAATAAAGTAAACTTTAAATTAGTAAATACTATTAACTAGTTTTTATAATTTAAGCTCTATATCTTATATATCTTAAATAAACTTAATATAATATTAAATATACTCTCTTAACTACTTTAAACCTTAGTAATAGATCTAAAGCTAGATTATAAGTAATTTAATAAGTTTAAAGATATTAATAAGATAGGGAAGTAATTAGCTTATATAGTAGAGTAGTTAATATATATAATAGTATATAAAATATATATTAAATAAGAAGTTAATAATATAGTAGTAGTTATTATAGTATAGGTTTTAGAAGATATATATAATAATTTTATAAAAAGATATTAAAGGGATTATAAACTATATATTATAATTAATATATTATAAGATAAATAAGTATAAGAGTAGTAAAGTAAGAGGAAAAAAGATATTTCTTTTAAATTTTTTAAAATAGAAAGTAAGCTATTATTTTTTTATAATATATATAATAATTATAAGCTCTATATATTCTAGTTAGTAATTAAGCTTTTATTTTATATAGTTTATAATAATATTTATTACTTTTAAAGGAAATAGATATTAATAAGTTTAAAAGGTTTTTATATTAGTAGAAAATATAAGAAGGTTTCTAATTATTATAATAGCTACTTTATATATCTAAATAATTAGAAAGATATATAGTAATTTAATAGGGAAATAAAAAGTATCTAGCTCTTTCTAAAGCTATACTTTACTATAGCTATAGACTTTATTACTAATATATTACTAGTACTAGTAGTAAGAATATACTAAGCTATAAAAAATTATAAAGTTATTAATAATTTACTAATAATTAACTATTTTTTTAATAAGAAAATACTTTTAATTTTAGATAGTAAAAAGAAAATAGTAAAGTAGTAGGTAATAGTTATTTTAAAGATATTATTATAAAGTAATTAAAACCTACTAAGTAAAATTATTAGTAATTAAAATCTAAAGTTTACTATAGAGATTTAGAGAGAAATATTTAAATTACTAGAAGCTATATTAATAATAGCTATAGCTTATTATTTTTAAACTAATAGTATATTAAAGAAAAAGATCTAGATAGTAAAGATTATTTTCTAATATTATATATTTTCTTTTCTAGATAAAATATAAATAGATATATTATTAGTATTTTAATTTAATTTTAATAATACTTTTTCTATATTAATTAATTAAAGCTTTAATAAGTTAGTATATAGTTTCTATTTATAATTAGTACTAGATATACTAGTAAAGATAATAAAAATAAATATAATATTAAATATAAAAGTTATTAGCTTAATTTAAAAAGCTTATTAAAAAGAGGTTAAAGCTTTAATTATAATTATTAAAATATTATTAAAATTATAATATAATTAAAAATATAAAAAAGTAAGTTTTAAAATAAAAGATATAGTCTACTTATACTTTTATAATAGCTATTATTTACTAAGTAACTTAAAAAAAAGTAATTACTAATATAGATAAAGCTTTTTAAAATTATATATAAAGTCTATAAGTTAGCTATTAAATTAAATTTTTTAAAAGTTTAGAAAGTATATTTAGTAATCTCTATTATTTATATTTTTAAATTAAAATAAAATTATAACCTATTTAATAGAAAAATAAATCCCTCTCTATTTATTTAAATAGATAGTAAAGAAGAATATAAAATAGAAAAAATTATTATTTATTAAAATATAAAAAAAAGCTAAAAGTATTTAGTTAAGTAGATAGACTAGAACTTAAAAGATAATATATAATTAATAAAAATAAAACTTATATACTATACTAAAAAAGTTATTAAAAAATATAAGATAAAGTTATAAGATATTAAAAGCTTATAAAGCTAAAAGATAAAGAAAAGAGTATATATTAGATTATAGTAAATAAACTTATTAGTAATCTATTTTTTAAAAACTTTATTTTACTAAATAAAATATAAAGAATTTTTTATATTAAAATATTAATTACTTTATAAACTATTAATTTAATATTAAGCTAAGGTAATTATTTTTTATTTACTTTATATTTAATTAGTATAAAGGAATATAAGTAGGTTAGTAAGCTAATAAGCTAATAGATAAGAAGATATAATTAAATATATATTACTAAGTAAGCTAGTAAAAGTATTTATTATAAGTTTAACTATAAATCTTATTTTTACTAAATTTTTCCTCTTTTTAGCTCTTACTCTTTTCCTTATATTACTCTTCTTTCTCCTTACTTTCTTATTTATATTATTTCTATAATCTAACTTTTATTACTTATTAAACTTACTATTAAGTTTACTTTTAATCTTATTATTAAATAAAGTATAATAGTAAATAAGTTACTTAACTAATATAATATAGCTAGTAAAAGATATATATTAAAAGCTAATATAATTAATTATATTAATATTATATACTTAAATAAAAATTATAAAGAAAAGTATATTATTATTTTAAATATAGTTAATTATATTTATAAAAAGTAAATACTTATAGCTAGCTAAATAAACTATATTATATATTATATAATTAATTAAATATTAGATATAATATTTACTATAAAAAATAATAAGAAAGCTAACTAAAAATATTATCTATTTAATAAGCTAACTATTTTAATATTTTAAATTAACTACTTAAATTATAAACTTATAAACTTAATAGTAATAAAGATTAATAAGTTAAATATTAAATATATTACCTACTTCCTAGCCTAATCTAAAGATAGTAATAATATTAAGATAATAATAGTAAGTATAGCTACTAGTAAGTAAACTAATAATAATAAGTAGTATAGTAAAAATAAAGGTAATAGTAGAGTAGAAAAATGTTTTTCTAGTATAAGTATTATTTTATTTTATTATCTCCCTTATATAAGAAGAAGATATCTCTTAAATAGAAAATAGATAAGTTTTTTAAGTCCTCCTATTAAGCTTCTTTTACTTTATATTTCTTTATATTTTTTTATATTTATTTTTATTTATTTCTTTAGTTTTTTTTATAGTTTTTAATTTAAAAATAAATTCTTTATCTTATCTATCTATTTTTAAAGTCTTCTCTTATTCCCTAATAATACTAGGCTATTTATTTTAGCTTAGTAAATATCTTTAAAGTATTTTAAGTAACTACTATAAAAATAACTTAAAACCTCTCTCTATTTAAAAGTTAACTTCTTTTCTTATTATAAAATAGCTCTATTTTTATTAATTAATAAAAATCATTATTAAAACTAATATCTATTATTACTTTATAAAAAGTTTTATAATAACCTCTTATAAAAGCCTTCTATTTAACTATTTCCTTTATTAGTAATTAGGTAAGCTATACTATTTTATTTTATCTAGAAGTCTAATTAAGATTTATTTAAAAAACTTTTAAATTTTATTTATAAGTTATTACTTTTACTATAGTAAATAAGTTTTTTAAAGCTATTTACTAAAAACTATAATTATTAATAAAAAAGATAGTATATTAATCTATAAGTAAAAGAAGAAGATAATTAAGACCTTACTAGTTTAATAGTATATAAATATATTTATAAAAAGAGATTATATTAATTAATTAAATTTAAAAATATTAAAAGATAGTAAGTAATCTTAAAAGTTAAGATTAAATATTAAAAGAGGCTTAAAAGGCCTTAACTAAACTTATTAAAATTTTCTTTTAGAGGAAATAAAAGCTAAGCTTACTTAGATAAAAAAGCTTATCTTTAAAGTAATTAATTAATAGGTTTTAACTAATAATATATAGAGAATTATAACTAAGACTTTTATCTAGCTTTTCCTATTTTAAATAGCTTTAATAATAAAATAAATATTAATAATAAAAGCTATTAAATATATTATAAAAATTATTTTTATATTAATAATTAAAAAAATTATAAAAACTAATTAAGTTTCCTTTTTTAAAAAATCTTTAGATAATTAACTAAAGATAATAAAAGAGACTTTTATAGATAGCTTTAAATATTATAAATAATAATTATTATTACCTTTATTAATTTACTTTTTATTAATATATTAAAATAATATTTACTTTCTTAATATTAAAAGCTTAATATTTTATTTTATATTTTTACTTATCTTAATATTAAGTCCTAGTAATATTCTTAATAATATTACTTTAATAATAAAATTAAACTTTTTTCTTTTTATTAGTATAAGCTAAGCTATATTACCTAACTTATTTACTATTTTTATAACTTAAGTAACTAGTAATAAAAAGAAAATCTTAATATTTAATAAAATTAATATTATTTCTTTTATTAAATATTATAAAGATAATACTTTATTTACTTAAAATAATAATAAGTAAAAATTTAAACTTTTAAAAAAAATAATTTAAAAAGCTACTTTAACTATATAAACTACTATCTATAAAACTATAAAAAGCTTTATATAAGAAGAAGTTAAAAAGATATTAATTTATTAATTTAAAAATAGTAACTTTAAAGTTTATAAAGACTATAATTAAAAATATAATAAACTAATCTCTAATAATTAGTTAAATTAGTAGAAAAGAGTAGCTAAATAAATATAAAACTAGTAGTAGTTTACTATAAAATATAAAAAACTATTACTAGATAATATAAGGAAATAAGATATCTTTAAAACTATAAATAATTTCTTTTATTAAGAATTTATAGTTAATTATAATATATTTTATAAAAAACTTAAAGATAAGGATTTAAAATAGTTAATTAACTATATATAAGATATTCTTAAAATTAAATTTAACTAAAAAATATATATATATAGAAGATAAATATATAAAGAGATCTAAGTAAAAGGTATTACTTTAATAAAATATCTACTTTAAAGAAGATAAAAAAGCTAGTAACTATAATATCTAAATTTTCTAATAGCTATAAGAAGTTATTAATTAACTATCTCTTACTAATAAAAAGCCTATAAGCTCTTAAATTAATAAGTTAACTAAGAAAATATATAAACTATAAATCTATTTTATATAAGTAGAAAATTAAAAGAAAGCTCTCTAGATAAGTAAAAAAAGCTAAAATAAACTTATATTAAAATATAAAAAATATAATAAAGTAGATATATATAATATATTAGAGAGGAGAAGTAAGTTCTCTTACTATTACTATTAAAAGAAGTATATATAAAAAGATTATAAAGTAGTTATATATAAGATAGATAATATTTATAATTATAATCTACTTATAAATATTTAAACTTTAAATATAAAAGCTTTATATAAATACTATTAACTTTTTATTTTAAAAAAGTTTTTAATTAATATCTAAAATAATAATACTTTTTATAAGAAATTTATTATTATAGTTTTATTAAATTAAGATATTTTAAAAAGAGAAAACTATATAAAGATTAAAAGCTATTATATATAGCTAGAAGTTATTAGTAAAGTATAATAGGAAGCTTAAAATTTTTATAATAACTTAAAAGATTTAATTTATAATAAAATAGTAATAAAAACCTATTAAAATAACTTAAAGTATATAATAAAAAGAGATAAAAACTTTATATTTTTAAAGCTAAATAGATAGAGGAAATAAAAGGGAAATAAATAAAGAAAGAGGAAAGAGGAGTAGATAGTTTTCTAATATCTATTAAAAAAAGGAGGAGATAATAAAGTTTAATAAGATTTAATTTAAAATTAAAGACTTCTTTATTAAAGAAAAATAAAAAGCTATAGATATCTATATAGTAGCTAGTAGCTTTAAAAGAAAGAAGACTTTAATTAATTAATTAGATTTTAATCTAGAAATAAATAAGGAGAAACTAAAAGATTTAAAATTAAGTAAATTTACTAAAAGTACTAAGGAAATACTTTAAAAAGCTTTTAGAAATAAAACTTTAAAACTTTTAAATAAAGTAGTTATAAATAGGATTTTTAAACTTAAAGTACTTTTTATACTAGCTAAAATAATATAACTATCTCCTTAGCTTATATTAAAATTAAAAAAGTAAAATATTAACTTTACTAATAAGATCTAAATATAAATTCTAACTAGTAAACCTATAAAGAAGGAAGACTATTAGAAAAAAAAGCCTTTAAGAAAAGCTAATATAGCTATATTAGAAATATTTAAAGTAAAAACTAGGAATATTTAATAAGTACTTATAGATCTCCTTATAAATATAATTAAAGACTTCTTTAAAAGAAAAAAAGTTATTAATTAATAAGATCTAAGTTATATAGTAAATATAATAATATTATAAGCTAAGTTTAATTTTATTAAAGTATATTTAGTATAGTATTTACTATATATAAGATTAAAGGTTAGTAGATCTACTAATAATAATATTATTAATATTTTTAATATAAAAGTAGAAATTAATATTATTTATATTTCTTATATAAAAAAAAATAAGCTTTCTTATATTAAAATTAATATAATCTTATATTTTTTTAAAGATTAATAATTACTTTTTCTAAAAGGGTACTATAAGATAATTATATAAATTAGAAAGTAAAAACTTCTTATAGGATTTTATATCTTTATAGATAACTTCTTAACTACTTTAATAATATTTAAAATATTTTTTATAAGAGCTTTATATTTCTTTTTTAACTATAATAACTTCTTTAATTTTATTAAAAGAGAAGTTATTATTAATAAAACCTAGTTTATTATATTATTTCTAAAACTATTTAAAGTAATTAATTATTAAAAAAACTAAAAGAGAAATTTTCTATTAGAAGGGATTTTTTAGATATTATATTAGTACTTATACTATTACCTCTATTAAATCTTTTCCTATTATTTATTTTTAATAATATTTTATTAAATATTAAAAAGTTTTTAAAATATAATAAATATATTATATATAAAGTATTATATAAAATAGCTAAGTAAATATATTAACTTCTTATTAAGTTAGAAAAAAGAAGCTTTATATATAAAAAGGCTTTTAATTTTAAACTATTATTTAATATTAAAATAAATAAAGATAAACTAGTTATATACTAATTAATTAACTAATACTTAATAATTAAAATAGAAATATTTAAAGTAAAAGACTTAGAGTTAAATACTTAAATTTAAAAAGCTATTAATATATAAACTTTATATAAATTAAAAGCTCTTAAAGTTTATTTTATTAATAATATACTATTTAATAGATTAACTTCTAATATAAACTTAAAATAGAAACTAAATATATTTAAATATATAAAAAAATACTTTAAAGTTATTAAATATCTAAAGTTTATTATTCTATAGTTTTCTAAACTTTTAAGAAGCTCTAGACTAATAGTCTTATATTTAAAAATACTTTTTATTAAAATAAAGTCTCTAATTAGAAAAGAGGAGGTTAATCTTTTTATTAAAATTCTCTATAATAAAAAAAAAGCTTTAATATAGAAATTTTTAAAAATAAATTATATTAAGCTAAAAGTTATACCCCTTTAGGAAATTAAAGTTATCTTATATAAAGTATAGTAAATATTATTAATCTATATCTTACTAGCTATATTTAAATTAATTATCTCTATTTTA
The DNA here is from genome assembly GCA_000812075.1 of Scedosporium aurantiacum. Classification (NCBI taxonomy): domain Eukaryota; kingdom Fungi; phylum Ascomycota; class Sordariomycetes; order Microascales; family Microascaceae; genus Scedosporium; species Scedosporium aurantiacum. The sequence goes on from JUDQ01000617.1 coordinate 9,477, forward strand.
AAAAAGAAAATAGATAAAATACTATTAAAGTAAAGTTATAAACTATATAAAAATAAAATCTTTCTTATTATAAAAAAAATAGTAAATATTAATTAATTAATAATTATTAAAAAGTAAATTAAATATTAATAAAAAATACTTTTACTTCTTTTAATATAGAAAAGTTTTTAAAATAAATAATATAAAGTATTATATTTATACTTATTAATTTATTTTCTAGCTATAATTAAATCCTATTTATAGAAATAAACTAAGACCTTATAGCTTTTAACTCTTTTATTAAGTTATTAAAGATATATATATTACTATAAGAAGTTATTAACTCTATTAGCTAATTTATAAAAGTAGTTACTATAATTTTCTATAATTTAATACTTTATATTATAATAATATATCTTAATAATATTATAGTAAAAAGACTAATAAATACTTATAATAATAAGTAAGTATATAAACTACTTAGTATAAAGTTATATATTTTTAAATATTTATAAAATATTAATAAAATACTATTAAATTTAAAACTAGTTAATTATATAGCTTTTATAGAAAAGATAAAATAGTTAAAGTTAGCTTATAATATTATAAAATATCTTTATAGTTATAGAAAAAGGTTATTTATAAATTAAAATATCTAGAAGATTATAAAGTAATAAGTTTATAAGAATATTAAAAAAGTCTAAAGTTTCTTTAAAGTTATTAGATTTTATAAAATATAAGTATTTAAATATATTATTAAAGCTTTACTATTTACTAAACTTTTAAAAAAGAAGGCTATCTTTATCTAGATAGTTAATTAATAAGAAGCTATAGATTTCTTAAAGAAAGCTCTTTTATTAAAGCTAATTTTAAAAGTTTTAGATTATTTAGTAAAAGTAGGTTTTATTTACTTAATTATAGATATTTCTTTATTAAAATAAAAAGCTATTTTTATTTAAGTCTTTAGAATTAACTAATATCTTAAATTTAAAAGTAGTATCTAGATACTTACTAAGTAAAACTATAATTAAATTAAATATAAATACTAAAGTATTTTAGCTACTTTTAAAAAATTAAAAATATATTTTATAAAAATCTATTTTATTTTTAAAATTAATTACTAAGTTTTTATATACTAGCTTAATAGCTAATCTTCTAAAATCTTAAGTATATTAATTACTTAATAGATTATTTATATCTAACTATTTAACTTTAAAGTCTACTATATTTAAAGAAAAGATAATATTATAGTAGATATTCTCTTAAAAAAAGAATTAAGTCTATTTAATATATAAAAAAAAGATAATAAATAAAACTTAGATAATTTTATTAATTAATAAATCCTCTATATAGAAGTCTTATAGCCTCTTAATAATATTTATTTTAATAAATATTAATAAATTACTTAATTTCTATTTTCTTTTAAAAGGCTATCTAAGATAATTATTAAAGAATATTATACTTTTAAGAAAAAAATAGTAAAGTTTAAAGTTAAGTTTAAGATCTTATAGCTAAAAAGTTATAATAGTTATAGTAAGAGGAAAGTAATTAATAGTAAAGAGGAAAAAAAGACTATTTAGTAAAAATAATATTAAAAACTAAGATATAGAGAGAGAGATAATATATTTTAGTTAATTAATAGGTTTTACTATTAGAAAGGTCTTTAAAGATAAATAGTAGAAAAAATTAAAAGCTATTTTAAATATTAGAAATTTAATTTTAAAAGATTTTAAAATTATTTAATTTTAACCTCTTTAAGTTATCTATTTTAAAATATTTATATAGATATCTAATATATATTTTCTAACTATAAGTATTACTATCTAGTAGAGGTAAGATATAATTTAATTAAATATATTATAGCTAGTAATCTAATAAATATTATAGTAAAAGCTATTATAAAATAATTTTTAAAGTTAATTATTAGTTTCTTTAGTCTCCTAACTATTATTATTATTAATAGTAAGCTAGAAAATAAAAAGAAACTATTAAAACTATTAAGAAAGTATAATATCTACTAAATATAAATTTTAGTATATAATCTTTAAGTAAATAAAATTATTAAAACTAGATATTATAGCTTTATTAGTATTTTTATAAAGTTAGAAAGAGGAGAGAAAGGATAGGTAAAAATTTTTAATTTTACTTTATTAATTAATAAGATTATTATTAAAATATTAATAAGATATAGTCTATTTTATTTAGTTTTTAAATATAAGCTAATATTATTTATAAAAGTTTAAATCTCTATATAATAATTAATTAACTAAGAAGAAGTTATAGATTATATTTAGCTTATCTTATTAAAAGTTAAAATCTTTAAATAAAAAAAAGCTAATATAAAGCTAGTATAGTAAAAAGTTATAGAATATTATAAAAAGCTAGCTATAAAAATAGATAAAAATAATATTTTTAAAAAGAGAATTAAATTACTTAAAACTAAGGACCTAGTATTTTTATATAATAATATAAAGTAAAATAATATATCTATTAAAAATAAACTTAAGTTAAGATAATATAAACTATTTTATATTACTAAAATCTATAAAAAAAGAAAGAGTTTAAAGCTTAAAGAGCTTAATAATATATTAATTAATAGCTTTTAATTATTATATTAAATTAAAAAGTTTTTTAATAATAATAAATAATAAGTAAGTAAAATAGATTTACTAAATAATATTTTAATATTTAAAGATATTAATAAAGTTTTAGAAAAAGAAGATAATTATAATTTACTATTATATTTAGAAGTTTAACTTTTATAGAAGCTTAATCTTAATCTAGATAAGTATAAAGACTTTACTAATTAGGGGGAAGATTAATAAAATAATATAATATAATATATTAAATAATAGTTAGTTAAAAACTTTTCTTTATTTAATACTTATTATTTTTATAGCTTAGACTTATTATTTAAAGTTTCTATTTACTTCCTTTTTATTATAAATTATTTTCTATTTTTATTTTCTATTTATATTTTAATTAATTAACTAAATTAAATTTAATATCTCTTTATAAAAATAGAAATAAAAATAGAAAGTTATTTTCTAAGTATTAATATAAACTATTATTAGAGAGGCTTATTATTTTAAATAGTATTTTAGTAATCTTTATTAAAAAAGTTAATATTATATTTAGAATTATTACTATCTTTTATATTTTTAAAATATCTATTTATAATTAAAACTAAATAACTATACTTATAAACCTCTATATAAAAAAATAATTTATATAAGCTTTATTCTAATAGCTACTTAAAAAAATATATTTATTAAAAGAGGATATAATTAATATAAAAACTTTAAAAAGTTAAGTAAATCTAATAGATAATAGCTTATAAGTATACTTATTATAAGTAATAAAGTTTTAATAGCTATAAAAAGCTACTATAAGCTCTTTAATATAATTACTCTAGTACTTAAAAAGCCTCTTTATTAAGATTTTATAAAAGTAATTAATTATCTTTAAAATAAATATATAATTATAAGCTTTTAAAACTAATTTTAATTAATTTTAAATATAGATAATTATAAAAGTAGCTTTTATAGTTATATCTAACTTTAATAAGTAATAAAAGAAGTTAATAGCTATACCCTTAGTATTATACTCTTTAATAGCCTTATAGTTAATTACCTACTTTAAAAATATAAGATTAGATATCTTTTAAATATAGATAATCTTATATAGCTATAAAATAGTTAATTAATTAGTTCTTTAATTTTTAATATTATAGGAAAAATAATTAAATAGGACTTATTTTAGAAGCTACTTTTAGCTCTACTTACTATACTTTAAAATTAAAAACTTTAGTTAGCTAATTAATAAAAGAAAATTATATTTTTAGATTAAATTCTTAAAGATAATTATTATTAAATATAAACCCTTACTTATATAGGTCTTTAGCTTAAGATTAGCTTATAGTAATAATAGTTATTAAGAAAGATAATAATAAATAAAAAAAAAGGTAATAAAAGAAATATAAAATAAATTATTTTAAGTAAATTATTTAAAAAGAGAAATAATTATCTAGAAGAGAAAAAAATTAAATTAGTAAAAATAATTTATTATAAGCTATTTACTACTAAATCTTAAAATTATAAAC
>JUDQ01000618.1:0-13540 GCA_000812075.1 Scedosporium aurantiacum
TTTTTTTTTTTTTTTTTTTTTTTTTTTTTTTTTTTTTTTTTTTTTTTTTTTTTTTCGTGGAAGGATTGGCTTCATCGAACCTGGGAGAAGAAGATCGGCATTGATGGGCCCCTGAGTTGAGGTAGCCTTGGTAGCTTACAAAACTTACATGTCAGAACGCAAGTGGATGCTGGTTCAGCCATCTCGTGGTGGCATTCGACAAGGATCTGCACAGGGCCCGGGTAGTCGGGAACAATAGACTGAGTTTGGGAACCCAGGGATCAAACTAGATCGGAGGCTCTTGGATTCATGTACTTCGCCTTCGCGTCTGGCTTGGGCCTGGCCAAAATAAAGCTGGCGAGGGTTCGAGCATAAACAACTAGAGACGGTCATGTAAATAATGACTGCCACTCTGCTATAGAGGCGCAAAGTATGCCATTATAGCCTGCGTATGATACTCGTAACACTACCGGAAGTGCTTAGATTTACTATTGATCTGCTGAACTATGTAATTTTCTCCATCAGTAGTGGCTAGGTAGGCGCAGCACTCCATTCTTCCGGTTCATCAACTGTGACGGTGGTGAAGATGATAGACCTCTATCATCCCATTCCATCTCCTGCGCGTGGAGGGCTGTCTGAAGTTCTACGGTCAAATTCTTCCAAGCCATCACAGAATACTTCCAGCACGACACTCCCCATGAGTGCCATGGCAAACGCTGGTAGACTAAGATTCACGACATCATCGGAGACATATTAATCTCGTAAATAAAAAGAATTTGCCTTCCCAAAGCTGAAAGAAAAGTGTGACAGGCTAAAGCTAATACATTGCCTCGCAATACTCGGGCTGTGCTGGACTCGGCGCATCCGAGTCGCGACTTGTGAGGAAAGTGAAGCATTCCCAAAGCGGAGGGATCCTGGCAGTTGAGTTTCGTCTGATTCTACCAGATACACCACTCGCATCAGGCACATGACGAAAAGTCATGAGGTAAAACTCTGATGATACATTGCCTCCGTCCGTTACGGCCTGCTCTTCCAGTCCAGGCGGGGAAACTGGCAACCACTTCCTTTGTGTGGCGTTTATGCGTGCATATCATTCGCGTTCTGCTCATTTATCGGAAACTCGACTCTCGTATTGACGTATCCAATAAATTAAAGTTCGCAAAGAATCACGTTCGGAACGTTAAGCTTATCTGCGGGAATGCAAATGCCCTGACTTATATTTATCAGATGACGCCCAAGCTTTAACGACTTTCTTGCTCAACACATCCCATCTCTTCTCGAAATATACAGATTTTAATCAACTCGCCGCCATGGAAGAAACAAAGCTGGAGGAAGTGATCTACGATTTCATCGTTGTCGGCAGTAAGGCTAGTTTCTTCCATTGCGGAGATGCCTCTCGCTAATTCAGGCTTTCGTGACCCTTAGGCGGACCCGCTGGTAGTGCTTTGGCATGGAGCCTAGCACATTCCGCTAATAATGATGTCAGAATTCTCTTGATGGAAGCCGGAGGCCTGAACGATGATTATAATCTCCGGGTAGACGGTCAGCGGTGGCAGACGTTCCAAAACAAGGAGATGAACTGGGGCTACAAGACAATCCCCCAAACCCACTGCGCTAACCGTGAGCTGGACTATGCTCGTGGCAAGGGAATGGGCGGCTCAAGTGCCATCAATTTCAGCGTCTTTACGGTCGGAGCCAAGGATGATTATGACGAATGGGCCAGGCAAGTTGGGGATGGGGCTTTCCGGTGGGAGAACATGCAGCGCCGCCTGAAAACCTTGGAGGCTTTTCATTCCGACCTTCCGCAGGGCGTCCATCCGAAATTCGCATCCCCAAGACCATCGGACCATGGTACAGAGGGTCCGCTGCGCGTTGGCTATCCACGAGAATTCGAAGAGGATCTAATACCTCTTATGACCACGTTGGAGAAGGCGGGGCTCCCTTTGAATCCGGATCACAATTCTGGAAACCCCTTGGGAATGTCGTTGATGATAAGTTCGGCCCACCATGGTGTTCGGTCCACTGCTGCGGATTTGCTGGTAGAATTACCGGGCGACGTCGTCATTCTTACCGACAGCCCGGTCCAACGTATCCTCCTGGAGGGGAAGAGGGCTATTGGTGTCGAGTCGAATGGAAAGAAGTATCTCGTGTCCAAGGAAGTAATTGTGTGCGCGGGGTCGCTGGACACTCCACGGATTCTGATGCATTCTGGAATCGGACCTTCGGATCAGTTGAAGAAGTACCACATCCCCGTTGTTCTGGATATGCCCTCACTTGGCCGCGGCCTCAGAGACCATGTCTTTACCTTTTTGCTCCACAAGCGCACCTTGGCAAGTGGATCTAAGAGGGGAGATTTTTACGGCGACCAAGCCGCGATGGATGCCGCGATGGAGCAGTGGAGGAGAGACGGAACAGGTCCCTGGGCGAAATATGCCTGTGGCATGGGCATCGGCTTCTTTAAACTTGGGAAATCGTTGACATCCTCGCCAGAATTTATGGACCTGCCCGCCGCGGAGCAGAAACATCTCCTACGCGAAACCATCCCACACTACGAGATAGCAACCCACTTTCCCGTGCACTGGTTCATTCCCGACTTCGTCAAGGATGACAGAGAGAGCTACCAGTATTTGTGTCTGAACCTATTTCTTATCCACCCCCAAAGCCAGGGAACCGTCTCGCTCCAGTCTTCGGATCCGAATGTGCCGTTGCTGTACGATCCACATTTCCTCGAATCCGCTTTCGACAAACGCATCGCTATCGAGTCATTCCGAGCTGTATTGGAGTTGACAAAGTCCAGGGAGTATGCCAAGGACACCATTGAGACTTTGAGTGGCCCTAAATCCGAATCCGATGAAGATCTGCTCGATTACTGGAAGAAGACTGGCTCTTCGACCTGGCACATGACTGGTACCGCGAAAATGGGCCGCCGTGGCCATGAAGACGCCGTCGTCGATAGTGACTTCCGTGTCATTGGTATTGACGGACTCCGCGTGGCGGACATGAGCGTCGTTCCTGTGTTAGTGAGTGGTCATACGCAGGTAGCTGCATGTAAGTGTCACCCGATTGGTTTCATTTTCTTAAGAAGATCTCCAAGTGTATGTATGATACGTGTGCTAAACGCGAGTGACTAGACTTGACGGGATTGACATGCGCGGAACGGATCTTGGAGAAGTATCATGGATCCATTTAGGTACCTTTTGACCAAGCCCTGGTCCAGTTGCTTCGGGGATGCGAACTAGACTGGAGATATCACAAATGTGGAATAATTTCGAGAACTCAAGACGAGAAAAAAGCACAAGGGAAAATATTCATCTTAATCCGTAGAAATGCAGGCACCATATCGGAAAAGTAGAAGTCTCCGTGTGAGAACCAACCTTAGATTTGAAAGCTGTCCATCCTTTGCTGCTATGGAGACGTTCAACCTTAAGTATGCAATCCGCGAGACCAAACCAGCAGAAACGACCGTGATATTTCCATCAAGAACAATAACGAATGACGATGTTTCAAACATGAACTGGGGCTTTCTCAGGAAAGCCCTTAACCCCATGATATACTTTCTCTTCTCCTTCACCTATTTCCCTCACAACCGGATCTTGACGAGCTCGGATTGCCAACCTCTCCACTCACTTCTGGTTAATTCTCGCGGCGATTGCGCTGACGAGAACCACGGGGAGCATGGCTAGCTTCGATAGCATCCGCGTTGGGGAGCTCGGTAGGAAAGCCCTCCGGAATGCCACTAGGGAGCTCGGTGGGGAAACCCTCTGGGATGCCACTAAGCCTAGGGCCATTCGGGGGAGCACCACTCGGTCTGGCACTGGGTCTGGCGCCGCTGGGTCTGGCACCACTGGGTCGAGCACTAAGTACACTGCTAGGCAGAGATTCATTGACTAGAACCCTATCAACAGCAGCGTCACCAGCTATAGCGCCTTCAGGAGGAGCGCCACTAAGCAGAGCACCACTCGGTCTGGCGCCGCTGGGTCGAGCACCATTAGGAGGAACACCGCTGGGCAGAGGGCCACTGGGTGCACCGCTAGGTAGCTCTCTGCTAGGTTGAGGGCCGTTTTGGAGAGCACCACTAGGTCGCGGACCATTAGGAGGAACACCGCTAGGGAGACCACTGGGCAGGCTACTAGGTAGACCATCAGGCAGACCACTAGGCGGAGCTTCGCCGGCTAGAGCCCTATTGACAGCAGCACCGCTAGGCAGAGCACCACCACTCGGAAGGTCGGTGGGAAATGATCCGTTCGGGCCACCAGGAAAACCACTAGGGAAACCGTCCTCACCGCCAGGAAACCCGGGGTTATCATTGGCGACCCCGCCGTCTTCGAGGTGAGTAGAAGCTGCGCTGACATTCCTGATGTAGGTCGTGTCGACGCCAAAGCCCAACCAGGCAAGCAACCCATCCTCTACAGATTCACCCAGGAGCACGTAATTGACAATGGGGTCAACACCAGTGGCCGCCTCCTCCGCGAGGATGGAGTCTCCCTCGTTGGTGGTGAGCTCTTGGGTGTTTGCGTTATAAGGAGCGAGTTGCTCGACGGTCTCGATAAGGCTCTGGTCGAAGAACACTTGGCCGACGTGAGTAGCCTGGGTGCTGTAGAGAGTGCCATTGGCTAGCTCTTCGGCGTTGGCGTGGACCATGACATGGATGTGGGTGGTTCGGCCTGTATAGTGACCTGGGAAGAGGGTCGAGAAGGTAACGATGCCATCTTCATCGGTCTTTTGGACTCCGCGGAGGAATGTATTGTTGATGTTTGAGGGATCAGCTGAGCCGACTCCGTTGCCCTGAGCTACAACGCCGCCATAAACGCCGGTGGAGTTGCAATCTGTACCTTTCTGTCAGTGTCGGGGCCATGATATTATTGATAAAGAATCTGAGGGTAGAGAACACTTACGCCAAATCTCGACGTAGACACCAGAAACTGGCCCACAGGTGTTGATATCAATAACCTGGGTATCCAAACCAAGGAATACGCCGTCCTGGTCTTCAATATTGTTCTCGCGAACATATTCCCCGCTGACGTCTACAAATCAATTAGACCTATTAGATGTCGGGGTTCCAGGAGTTATATCGCGTTAACATACAGTATGGCCCCTCAGTCACTTCGGGCGTCAGGACGCAGAAGTTGCTGCCGGCGAAGAGATCGGCAGGGTCGGTGTCCAAGGTCTGGTTTTCCGAAGACTGGTGATCGATCTGAAGGAACTCCTCGATCTGGCGCTCTGCATCGAAGACGACTTCGTTAGATGTCTGTACTGCCCAGGCTTGGGTCCCTGGCTAGTGGGGCTTACTCTTCAATGGCATCGAGTTGGGCGCCCTCTTGGCGACGAGCTCAAGGGTTCTTTTGGCACGTCTCTTGGCATTGCGGGCTGCGAGGCCGCTGCGCTTCATCTTTTCGACGCAGTGGCTGAGATCTCGGCGATTATGTTGGAGATACTCTCGACGTTCTACGACCTCCTTGGAGTGATCATGGCCTGGGTGGGCCGCGACTCCAGTGGCAGCCAAGACGCCGCCGGCAAGGAGAGTGGCGAAATGCATTTTGGTGTGGGTACAAATGAATGGAAATATTTGGGCTAATTAGCAAGATTTGAGAGATTTCAGGAATGGAAAAAAGAAAGAAAGAAAGCTCGGAAGCTGTGGTGATGACTGATGAGGGAGGAAATGTGTTTTCCGCCAGGATGCGGATGCATCTTATATATGTCCGTCGAGAACGTGTTTGTTTATGGGATATATCATATCACGAACCCACAGAATGACGACGTCTCGCAGAACAGTAGACACATTCCATCTCCCATTCACAGCCTCTACCGGACCCATCATCTGGGTAGTGGAGCCGGTGGGGGACCGAGCTGGCTTCACTTCTGATCGTAACAGCTGGACGAGACAATGCCGCAAAAAGGAATCTGTTTTCTGATTGCGTTTGCTATGTACTCTAGGCCTAGGTTCAGAGACATACCATGGTTTGGATGGCAAACAGAATCTCCCTCCAATTAAACCTGCGCTATTTGCGGCATCGCAGTGGATCCAGGGTTCCCTCGAATATAGTGGTGTCTATGATCATCATGTCAATTATTTCTCCGACGAGCTTTATTCGAGTAGTGGGTGACTGTGCTTCGTCTCATTCTTAATCCGCTTCTTTCATTGAATCCGAATACCCAATTACCAATGGCGATGCAACCAGGAAACGTACCAAGGGATCTCTTCCATGCTGTCAAACCCGCTCGGACGCGTGTTCCTCTGGAGGCTAGGGATCGACCGCAGAGAACCAGCTTCAACGGGCACACACACATACCAACTCGCATGTAGTTGAAGTGTCTGGAACTGATGACGAATCCCGGGGCTAGTGCGGCGGGTTATTTGCCGGGATGGACTTAGCGGCGAGCTGTCCTTGGTCCTGCCCGAGTCGCTCTTACGCAAGCCTCTGCGTTGCCTTTCAATGCGTATGCTCTCCAGCTGGCCATTTCTTCTCCACGAATGCCATCGAGTTTCTCCTTGTAGATAGAGAAGAATTTCTGGACTCTCTGCATAGTATCTCTCGGCTCGATTCATCGTGAGATTTCAAGTGAGATGCAACCTCAAATTGCGCATGGCAATTCCAGAAACCGGCACTGGGGGATATGGATCGCGGATTGCCAACCCTTGCATCACCCATGCCGGTCCCTGTCTTAAAACATTCACATCTTCAGGATGAATGGGGCAATAAAAATAGATTCAAGTTCACCAGCATGTTTGTCAGATATCATGCTGTCGTCTGAACTTCTTCATGCCAAAACCCAAACTTCGTCCCTAACTATCGCGGGTTCGAAACATGGACTCGCCACCTTGCGCAGCATTCACCCCAGAGTAATGAGTAAGAACTTCTCAGGCCTCCCTTCATCGCCCGATCCGCCTTCAAGCAATATCGTATGAAACGTTCCCATTGGTGCATTGGGGTGAAACACGAAACGCTGGAAGATCTTTGTGGGTCGCCATAGTCCGATCCCGGTTATCAATCGCCTGCGAGTCTACGACTGCCCACGTCAGTCGGGAGGGAGTCTGCATCATCAAAGCTCAGCGAGGCGGCACGCTGTGTTTAACGAAATGTCGGGGCAGAAACTTGATTGACAAGTTCTAAAGGTGAAAACGGTGGTAATTGATACCTTAAGTACATCCCCCGCCTCCTGTACTCCTGTACAGACATACACAACGTAGCCGTCGGATCGTTGCATTCGAAAGCACAAGATGCATATTAGAAAGAACGCGATTCGTAGCTTTCTGACGCTTTCCTTTCTCAGACATACACATACGCTACCTGTTTCAAACTTCATTCATCCATCTTGGGGAGAAGAATTGCAGTTGTCCTCGCAGTGGTAGCCTTTGAGCTCGAAATATTAAATTTCTATCCCAACCTTGTCGACTACAAAGTAAGCTGGAATACCCTTTCTGAGTCGGAGGGTAGTATTATAGCGATCCCTATCCACAGGCTACAGTGTTCAAGATTCGATATTCATACCACTGAGAGACTAACCTTTACGTGAAGACATATTCTGTGGCCCGACGAGCTACTTCGTACTTTCTGTTTCCGATTTTCCTCCAAGTCCGTCTCCTCCCCGACCAACTCAACCCACTGCCATCCTTATAGTCTGTAGCCAATGCCTCCAGGTTCTTAGGTCGGCATCGGGGGCGTATGCGCGATTCTCGACAAGCAAGCTGGAGACGGAGCTTAAGCTTCGTGATTTCCTTCATGTTACTGTCGCATCAGATCTCGTGCGGTATCCCATCATGACACCCCTTACCTTCTCCCTTTTCATTCTTGCCCTTCGTCCTTTCGCATCATGTCAAATGTCCCAGTCGCCAGCACGGCAAGAGCGTCTTATTCTTATCGGCATCTGGCGAAATGCCACCGAGACCACTTCCTGAGGATACTATCTATTCATCTCAAGAACGCACTGAGCTTCATCAATGCAATGGCCAGATTGCACCCTAGAGAAATTCTAGTATTCTACACTATCGTATATCAATTGCCGACTTTAAGTTTTTCTAGGAATTGATCTGTTTCTTCGAAATGAAGGACGGGGCTCTTAACTTGTCCAACATTGTCTGGGGAATAAATAAGGATGGGGCCACTTTGGACTTTCAACGAAGAAGCCCTGTAAAATCGTGGATGTCCTGTGCGTACTTCGTATGTCCTATTCTGCGCGAGTCTCGATCCTGGATAGATTTCTGGGTGGGAATGATAGAGGAGGCGTTAAGGTCGGAAGGGAGGAGAAGAATGAAGATACGAATAAAATACGAATAAAATACGAATAAAATACGAATAAAATATGAATAAAATAAGTTGAAAATTGTGCCTGCTGTCAAATCCCGGTCAAGCTGGTTCTGGTTACACCAACAGGGCAATGCTCCAATGCCCAGCCCAGCTTAATCCCTTTTGAGTTCTGCGAGCCAAGAGCTCTCATCTTCCCCTTCTTGCCTAACGCAATGGGTCCCGGATCATTCTGCCCAATCCAGATTCTAGCCCTACGCTTGGACCGATCTATGTGGACATGATGTGGAGTAAAGGGAAATTGGCTGTGCCCCCCTTCTTGGGCTGTGTTGCCTGGGATTCTTGCTGCTTCTTTTATTAAGGTGAAAATCTTCCATCACGCGTCCATTTTCTTTTTCTTCACTCGCTCCTACGAATAATCACACCTCGTCAACCGCACCAACCGCAAAGCCCAACAAGTTCGCGTGGGAATCTCGCGATCGACTCCGGGTTCTCTCGATCCGCCATTTTCGAGGAGTCTCGTGTGTGCGCCGCGCGCGACCACCAACAACCATGGAGCCGATTAAAATCCTCGTCGCCTCGACAAAGCCGACGTGGCTCGCGAAACTTTCCTTGCGCAGCATCTCGGCCGTCGTCGCCATCGCCTTGCTTGGCATTGTTTCGTCGATCGCAGCGCGGCGGCGCTCATCCAACGACGATGACTATTACTACTATTCCTCTGACAGCTATCTCCCGATTGTCATTCTTGGTGCCCAGGTACGTTTGGATGCATGCAATAACTCCTTCTTTCTCGTGCTGGGAGCGGTATTGCCAATCGAAACAAACACCTGATGCGTGCGGGTTTTTTTTTTTTTTTTTTTTTTTTTTTTTTTTTTTTTTTTTTTTTTTTTTTTTTTTTTACTAACTTGGATCCTAGATCATCGTATCGATTTGCTGGACGATTGCCGAAATCGTCTGCCTCATCGTCCGAACAGGCCATCGAGGTATTCATCCTGGCGCCTGCGTCGTCATGGATCTACTGCTCTGGATCACCCTCGTTATCGGTGTTATCGTGCTGTCCTTGATCTGCTGGGGAGGCTGGTGCGGCGATTATTTCGATGAGGATGGAGACGACACCACCGGCCTTTCTCTGCGGGATGCTTGGATTGCCCTTGGCGTTATCCTCATGTAAGTACTTTTTTTTTTCTCACCCGCAGTTTGCATACCGTGGGTTGGTTTTTTGTTTTACTGACGCTCGCCATGATCCAGCGTCGCGCATTTCGTCCTCTTCGTCATTGCCTGTTGGGAAACAAGTGTCCGAAACCGCGCCGTCCGGGTTATCCTCGATCGAAACGGCGAGCTTCTGAAGGGACCAGAGGGTGCCTACAAGGCGTATCAGAGCTATCAACAGTCTACTACTACTGCCCCCCAACCCGTGGCGCTGCCTCCACCAGCGGCGTTTGCTCCTGTCCCGGCACCAGTTCCTACGCAATTGTATCCTCAACCGCCCGCTCCGGGACAATTATATCCTTCTGCAGCCCCATCGCGCCGCCCAGTCGCATCCGACGCCTCCTACGCTCCATCCAACCCCGGCCAAATTCCGAGTCCCTCAGAAGTGTCGAGCGTCAGCCCGGTGGCACCCAACGCTCAACACACAGCATGACGTCTTTGGGGAATATTAGCTCGGATGCGTCACTTAGCTCTTTAATAACGGATCGTTCGATGGGGCGGTACCTTTTTTTCTTTTCTTTTTTCTTTTCTTTTTTTCTCGATGTTCCAGGCTCCAGGTGTGGTTGCGTTGGACATACATTTTCAAATACTATATATACCTAGGTCTCCATAATTTACAAAGCAGAATGATACCCTTGTCCTTACAATCTGGTCAAGCGCTTGCACAAGACATGTCTCCGCCTTCAAGCGGCTTTGTGTCTCAGACACAAGTTCAGAACAGCACATTTCGGCAGTGTATGGGAAATGTAGTGGTTGATTTGCGGTGACTGAACGCTTCGTCGCACCGTCAAAGGGTACTCGCAACCTACTGAGTACGTCAATGTCCTCGACGGCAAGGGTCGTTTCTCTCCGAGAACTAGTCTATATATCGGCGGAGCTCAGCGGACCTTGCCTTGAGTAACCATCGCCGGCTTCGGGGCCGGATGTAGCAAGTCCACGAGGATCAATGCACCCTCGCGTAGCCCCAACACAACAAGTATGAGCTTTCTTCTTCGCACAGCATCAGGCTCAGGGGCTCTGGAACAAATGTTCACTCTGAAACCAGCCCATCACGATTGGAAGACTCTGTCGACAGATCGGAATGAGCCAATGTATTATTAATATCCCAGGGAAAATTGACTATGTCGCCAAGAAGGGGAAAAAAAAAAAATATGAACAAGAATAAGAACAAGAATACAAAGTAAACGGAGAATTTCTAGAAGAAATGGCAAAAAATGAAGATGTCTCTGCACTAGCCCGGAATCGAACCGGGGGCTAGTCGAAGCTGTGAGGTGGCAACGACCAATTTTACCACTAAACCACTAGTGCGTTTGATGCTGGTACAGGGATGATGGAAGAGATTACTAAGCTTCGTTCCCAAGGCTCTCTCGGCTTTATCGCTCGTTAGAATCAAGACTGGCTGATCTCTTATCTCCGTCCCACATTGTCTTGTCCCGTTGGAATCGTGAGAGAGACCTCGCATTTCTTGTCTTCTCTTTGCTTGACATTTTTGCCACATCCATGACGTTGGTAAGACAATCTGGGTATAACTCAAGCTGTCCGGTAGTGGAAATATGGAACCACAACCTCGCCGGCGTAGAAGAAGGCCGGCTCTATCTTGCCTCGAGTGTCGCCGCCGTAAGATCAAGTGCGATAGAAACAATCCCTGCCGCCATTGTGTGTCGATGAAAGCCCGATGTACATACAGAGTGTCCAGCGATGGCCCGCTTCTTGATCCCCATCCCGAACAAGCCCGCTGCCTAAACGAAAACGAAACACCTCGTCCGACAACTCCTGCATCGCCCGCATTCGCTCCGGACCAGCGGCGAGAGAATGCCAGCGGGCCGATACTCAGCAATACTACCTACACTTCTACAACGCCTACTCCCGCATCGGCAGCACTGCCCGTAATACCAACCCCGGCAACGGGAATATCAACGGAAAGGCAGGCTGACAGAAATCGCATTGTCGATCGTACTAGTATTCAACCACCGGAGCATGAGCGGGACCTCCAGTCAGATCTCCGAGATATCCTACAGAGGTTACGGAAACTCGAGGAATCCTCGACGTCCCGTCCCGATGTGAGCCGGGATATCTTCTCGCTTCGCTACGGGCCCGTTCAAGATAGTCAAATTGTCCTGAATAAGACTAGAGTCCTAAGATGGAGCTTTTGGACGGGCATGTCCCAGGAGGTATGTCCATGCCTCCTCTTTTTTTTTTCCATCACGCGTTGGCTGGCCATTTGCTAATTTGCGATGAAAAGCTCCTGCCTATAGTAAATTGCTATGCTGAGGCATCTGGCTCTGGTAACGCAGACTCCTCTAGAGATGGCGAAACCTCCGATCTTATTGCCCAAATGGGCGACCTCCTTCGAAAATGCAAACTTGTTGCCAGAAATCTCAAGGCTGGGCGGCCCAGCAGGTCTCTCCTGGGTCCCGGATTCGTCCTTGCACCTCCACCCCGAGAAACGGCGGACGCAATGGTCACTCTCTACTTTCAGTCCTTCGAGTCGACATACCGAATTCTCCATAGACTGAGCTTTTGGGCTGACTACGAGAGATACTGGGTTGCTCCCGACAGTGCCTCGACGAGTCTTCGCCTGAAGATCCTCCTCGTCATCGCGATAGGATCGAGTCTCCATGAACAAGACGACGCCGACTCTGAATTCCGCAACCAAGTTTATCAGTGGATATACGCTGCTCAAACGTGGCTATCTGGACCTCTGGAGAAAGACCGCTTGAGCTTCCCCGGCTTGCAGATCCACTGCTTGATGATCCTTGCTCGCCAAATCTTCTCCGTGGGTGGTGACCTGGTGTGGATAACCATAGGGTCTCTTATTCACCAGGCCATGCAGATGGGACTAAGTAGAGATCCCAAACACCTCCCGCCTATGTCTGTGTTGAAAGCGGAACTACGGAGGAGGCTGTGGGCTACTATAGTTGAGATGGCTGTGCAAGCCTCTCTAGATTCTGCGATGCCTCCTCGAATTTCCTTGGACGAATTTGACACGGCACACCCCTCAAATATCAACGATGAAGATATCGGTGAATCGACGGTGGAACTTCATCCTCGTCCTAGATCTACCTATACCGAAACTTCGATGCAACTGATTCTTCTCGACTCACTGCCAATTCGCCTTCGAATTTTGCGGCTTTTGAACGACCTACGCTCTGAGCTCTCTTATCTAGACGTGCTTTCTCTCAGCTCAGAAATAACCGAGATCTCTCGAGTATACACCAAGTTCCTCAAGGATAGTAGTGAATCGGGTGTAACACCGTTCCACCGCAACTTACTTGACTACTTGGTTCGCCGGTTCATGATACCGCTGCACTGCGCATTCGCCAACAAGGCCCGAGCCAACCCCTTATTCCACTACTCCCTCAAAGTCAGCCTAGACACTGCTATGGCCATTATCTCTCCGGAGCCAGACGAGGCTTTCTACCGCCTAATGGCTATGGGCGGGGGTTTGTTCCGGGAAGGGTTCAGGTATGCAATGACGGCTATCGGCTTGGAGCTCCTCTCACAGGTTGAGACTCAACGCCTAGACGGAACGCTGCATCGGACATCGCAATACCGGGCTCTTCTCAAGAAGGCGGTGAAAGATATGATTGATCTATCCTTGGAGCGGATACGCAAAGGCGAAACAAACGTCAAGAGTCACATGTTCCTTTGCATGATCCTAGCTCAAGTGGAGGCGATGGAAACGGGCAGCTCTTGCGAGTTGAAAATTGCACAGGGCGGGAAGGATAGTCTCGAGCTGTGTTATAATCTCCTGCAAGCACGCGCTGGTGAAGGTTCCATGGCGTATCCCAGCGGCACGGATGGAGGTGGAACTCCGTCGACGGGTTTGGATGGCTGGATAGGGTCTGGGTTGGATCTGGACATGAATTATTTCTTTCTCGATACCGATTTCTCGTAGTCGAGACAGCTCTCATAGAAGTGTACATTATATTAGTTTTGTAATAATGTAGCTATTGATACATTACTCTAAAAACGAGGGTGTTTCTTATAGACTCTTCATGCCCATTTTGCACAGCAATCCTTGAACAAAACATGAGCAGAAGGATCCACTAAGTTTTTTTTTTTTTTTTTTTTTTTTTTTTTTTTTTTTTTTTTTTTTTTTTTTTTTT
>JUDQ01000619.1:0-13414 GCA_000812075.1 Scedosporium aurantiacum
GCGATCGTTAGGCGGGAAGATAGCGAGTAGGATTGACGCCAACCACTACACCACACCCGCAAAATCAGCATGTTCCCCCCGCAATACTTCCTCCTCACTCTCCTCTCCCGCTTCTTCCCCCGCCCCGCCGAGGCCGGCACCCCCTCCCGCTCCGTCGTCGACGCCGAGCGCGCGAACCTCCTCGACTTCATCGCCAGGGTCCCCGCCACTTTTAGCGGCGAGCGCGAGCTGGAACATCCCACTTCGGCCATCCCCTGGGCCGAGAAGATTATTAGCCCCCGCGTGCTGAAGGCTAGGGAGGACGGGTACCTCGTGCTGGGGCTCGATAGGACCGGGGCCGAGGTGGAGGCTATTGGCGATGGGAAGGTTAGGGGTGGGGTTGCGGATGCGGTTGTGGTTGTGAATCTCAAGGCGAAGGGTGGGCCGTGGAACCTGGGCGTGTTTGGACGGGACGAAGCTATGAAGGATGAGGGTCTGGTCAAGGGAGGAAAGCTCTAGGAATGTGAGGAGTGGATAAGGATGAATGAACATAAATTCATTGCTTTGATATTGATCTCAAGCCGAGAGAGGAGAATACTTCTTGTACATAGATATCTTGGACGATATAATATATATATGCATGTGCGTAGTCAACTCCACATTCGAGTTCCTAGGTCCGACAACCGTTTTCCATCCAGTCCGGTCCATCTAAAGTAGACAATGAATCCGTGTCCGCATATGTCTATCCCGCTTCGCGCCGGTAACAAGAACACAGACACAGATAACCGCCAGAAAGCCAAACAAAAATAGGTATCACAATAACCGAAAAGAAGAAGGAAAACAGAAACCCCAGGACATGAGACCGACCCTACCTCCCATATAAAACTCCTTCTCCAGTAATGTACCATTCATTCTACGTCATTCCCAACCCCCTCACAGTATCTCCCCACGATTGCCAATTAAAGTCATCAATATTCATAATCCCATCATCCCCCCCTTCACCAGGCACCAGTCCCAAAGTTTGTCCCAGGCCCTGGCCTTCACCCTGGCCTTGCGCTTGGTCGACAGCACCACCACCACCACCGCACGAGTTTATGGCCGCCACCGCATACGGATTCGGCCATAGCCACGGCGGTATGTTGGTAGCCGCTTGCGCATGCACTCCTTGTAAATTAGGCAAGCAGCTCATCTGCGGCGAGGTTTGAGCATCTTCTGCCGCCGCCTGTGTTGGCGAGGTTAGAATTGACTGGTTGCCGTGCACGTTTGGCGTTTGCATGGCAGCGCTAGTTTGTAGCATGGGCTGCGCCGGCGCTGCCGCAGCTGGCAGAGTCGATCCTGGCGACATGACACGCCACCATACAATGGGGTCGAAGGGCGCGTCGAGCATCACGTCGAGGTACGCTTCCCTCGTAGTATCTAAACCAGATGCCGTTTGCTGCACGCTAGCGCGAACCTGCTGTTCCGTCGCCGACGGAGGCACGTAGCCTCCCCGATTACCATTGACACGCGTTCCTCCCATCTCCGAATCGGGCGGCGTAAGTCGGGGAGCCTGTCCCGGGATGGTCGTTACCCCTCCTCCTCCCTCGTTAGCTGGGTTAGTATCCGGCTGCACGAGGTCCAGCCAACGCTTGTGGACCTCTTCCAGGTCCACGTCCATCCCAGGCGCCCGACCAAACCGCGGCCTATATTGGTTATGCCGGTCCGCCAGATCCAGCTTCCGGACTTCGTCGGGGCTAGTCTTGAGTCGTGCGATTTCGGACTCGCGATGTCGACGTGCCTTAAGCAGCAGCTTCCGCAGGGGCATCCATACGGCCAAGTGATCGGCCGTCTTGGTAAGATCAAAGTTCTGCCGGTTGTTAAGAGTCCGGTTCAGGTCGCCCCATGCTCGCTCCAGGGTCGGGCACCATGGCCGACGGCACATCTCGAGAAGGATGTAAGCGATGGCATGCCACTGGGTGTACGTTTGGAAGAGCCATCTCCACCGCTTAAACTGGGGGTCATTGTTAAGTTTGTAGCTGTACTCTATAATCTCGACGGCCGAGATGAACAGCCGCTCTTTGATCGCTTCCGAAAGATCGTTTCCGTTGCCGGGGAAGAGGGCAGGCTGGTAGATGATGAGGGAACTCTTGGCCATCAAGATGCGAGCGACCAACGTCGACATGATGATGAGAGGGCGGTTCTCGTCGTCGCAGTATTTCAGAAAGTTGGCCTCGACTCTGGCGTACGTTTCGACCAGCATCCGTTCCCTCTCGGCCATGCTCGAGGACGTATCCTTGGGGCAGACCGAACCAGCAGCTGTAGCGAGAGCGAAGAGACGACGGCTTAGGGCAATGACCTCATGGCGCACAAGAGCCATGGAGGTGTCGGTTAGCCCCTCGCGAGCTGGTGGCATTTCTGTTGATTCCGGGCTGATATCTTCGTCGTTGATATTGGTGGGGAATTCCGTGTCGAAGGTACGGGTGACGATGGTCAGATCCGTGCCCATTTCCTCGGCAGAGCGCATGTCAATCGCACATATCACCCACCATACTCGTCTTCTCATTTCAGTTTCGAATGGTGGTAAATTGAAATGAGTGCCGTCGCGGTGGAGGCCGAGTCCCTGAGCAATGCGAATGGCTAGACTAGTAGTCGTCCAACAAAACCGCGTATCGTCAATACGTCGCACAACTACTAGGTATAATGTAAGGGCAGTCAGGGAGGTTAGATCAAGGCTCCTTAGAAGATTAGTTTTGGCTAGCGCTTGTTCCAGGGCAAATCTATAGCGAGCAAGTAGCGGTGTTTTAGGAGAGCCAAGCTGCGTTTCGACCTAGAGGGAGCATCAGTACGAGTACTAGCAAATGAAGGTTTGATGGGGATGAGGGCTAGAACTATCACCATACCTCGTCATCCTCAAGGGCAACTAGCGCGCCAAAGTAAATCGCAAATACCAGCGCCTCATTTGGCGGCGTGAGGTTGGGGGTCCCGCCATTTGCCAGTTCTTCAAACGTCTTCTCCATTGTGGGGACGTGGACGAGCTTTATCGCCGGGTCCACGCTCTCCTTGTACACCTGCCATAGGAAAGGAATTTGTGACTGGGGCGGATGGAAAGTAGATAAATCGATTCCCGACGCTCGATAACCAAACATGAAAGCATCGTGGCTCTGTGGATCGGACGACTCGGCCGGTTCGAGAGTTTCTTCTTCAGAGGTATAGTCGGTATCATCTGATAAGGTGTGGACGCCGCTTCGAATCTCGTCGAACTGAATAATATACCACGGCAGTTAGTAAGAGAGGGACGAGACGGAACAGGAGGGTCCTCCGAAATCCTCCGAAGTGTGAAATGAAAAGAACTTGCCTCATCTTTGACACTCGACCAAAACGCACTACTGATATACCTTCCTTCGCCCTTGTTGATGACTAGCCTTCCAAATTTCTTGTACAAATTCGCGTTCACCTCGTAATTTGGTGCGTATGATGGACCTGTACGCCCGCCATATTGTCCGGGAGCGGCATGGATGCTAGGAGGCGACGCATCCCCCTTACTGGCCGGCGTCGCTCCGCTGCCACTCCCATAGTCGTCGGAGCATTCGTGGGCAGCCTCAGGTGAAGCAGCCGATACCGATGTGTGGCGGACGTCAGCGGTATCGACCTGGCTGCTCAGCTCCTCAACAATTCCCTCCAACTTCCTCAATCGCTCCAACAGCTCGATCTCGCGCTTCTTAGAGTTGGGCAGCGGGGCGTCGGGGTCGCGTGGGCGAGGTCGACGGGGCGCGCGTCCAGGGGCCGGGAAGATGCACTGGATCTGATTCCGACGACAGTTGGAGCACGGCATGCGCTTATCGCAGCGCACCTTGCGGCGACGACACGTCACGCAACTACGAGGGTTCAGGGCGGGCGACTTCGGCGCATTGGAACCGGTTGGTGGCGACGGGGCTGTCGATGGGATGTGGGTGGGGGCGGCGGTGCCCGGCTCTAAGACCGTGAAGGCGGGGACGTGATTGCCAGCGTCCGATAGCGCGGAGGGTGATTCGGTCTCGAAATCAGTGTCCATGGTTTCGTGGTTCGTCGTGTTTTGTGTTTGGTTTTTTTTTTTCTTTTTCTTTTTTCAGCTGCAAGCCGGAGGGCTGCGGGTACTTTCACGCTTCACAGGCGCTTTCTTCTCTCTCTCCCTCGGTACATTAGGCGGGGGAGGGGGGGCGAAGAAGGTGTGTGGATGAAAGGGCGTGGCGGACTGATGGCGGGCGCCTGTAGCCGGCAATCTCGTGTCAGGTCCGGCGGAGCACGGTGGATTTCAGGTCATGAATGGATTCTGGAGGGTCGAGGAACAGCAGGGGCGCGGGTCGGGCGACTAGAACTGTGTGAGGCCGACGGAATTGGGCATGTCGCGGGGAATTGGTGATGAAATGAATGGAGTCATAGGCGAATTCCAATTTAATATTTTCTATTGTGTTGTTCCTGCTCACTGTGTTTGTTCTTTTCTTTTTTTGTCACCTCGACTCTTTCCCTGTTCTGTTCCTCTTGCGGTTTGGACGCTTCTTGGCAACGTAAGCAGCGACCACCCCATCCAGGTCACAGTCAAACACTTGAAGTGTCATTTGATTTCTCAGCAGCCTGAGGCTGCCGCGTGAGTCAAAGGTACCGATACTCGGCCCAATCCTACGAACCGGATTTTAGGCCCGCAGCCCCGATATTAGCTCACCCGAAGTTCGGACTTAGCAGTACAAATTGTACTGGTACTCGTCTTCAAGAAACTTCAATGGCGGCAGACCGATTTTCTCGTCACATGAAATCTCACAGCATAAACCATGCGCCGTGGTCGGCCAATGCATTCTTTGACTGCTCCTGTCATCCGATGTACTGTATTTGTTTATTTATTTATTATTTATTTTTTTCTCCTGTCGCCATCTCAAATTAGCTCTCCTTTGTGAAGTTCGCCTCCAAGCTGCGGCTCATGCAATCGATAGGGCCCCTTGGGATTCAGTTTCTCAAGCTCCATCATGTGGAGATGGAGAGAGTGGTTGAAAAGGTAGAAACTCCTCAACTTGTTCATGATTATTCTTATGACCCAATATACTTCAGAATAGGTATTCTGACTCAAAAAGGAACTATTGGTTTTAATGGTATCCGCATAGTCACTCGCTAGGTAATAGAGCACTCGATTGGCCTCAAAATGACGAAACCAGCGGAGCTTGTAGAGTGAGAAAGAAGTTCTTTTCTTTTTACATAGTTATCACCTCAACATCTAAAAGACAGTGTCTAAACGTTTTATAGCCCAGCCTTTTGAGCTCTTCATCATGCTTCTATGTTCGCGAAACCTATAGACACTTGAAGAGGGGAAGCTTGGGGTTGCACTCGCTATACTTTGTTGGACTGACACGGACGTGCCAGAACGGGCGGCACAACTATACGCAGTTGTTATGGTTTTCCCCTCGACTTTAGTAGTAGTAACTGACGATGCGGTCCAGGGCTCTGGGCAAACAGTTGGGCTAAATGAGGCTCCCGCCTCCCAATCTAACGGTTGACAGGCGGTATATCTGTCGTCGGCCGGATCGGATACTATGAAACTGAGGACGCTATGGTCGTAGTATTATTGGGGGAAGGACACCGTTGTAACATCCTGGATCAGTTTGCAGTCAGTCGGCTTAGTGAACCGCGTAGTGACGGCTATAGTTGCCATCGGAGGCGAGTTAGACCTCTAAGCTTTCAACCTGAATGGTTCTCTTTATCGTGGTCGATCGAGATGTGCCTTGAGCCGGTGGGTTCTGGGACGTGCCGGAGCGGTCACGCTGCACCGTATCTTATTATATATCTTCTATCGTTTTTTAACGCTCGGTCCCGAGAATGAGTCAGGCCTACCGCTTCGTTTTATCAGCTGGGCCTGCAGATGTGCCATGCCGTGGCTTTAACGCAAACCTGTCTCCTGTGTCCTCCAGGAACCTGTAATAATCCACGAAATGTCTGCGAGTCGAGTCGTGGTAGAATCTGGATGCTGAAGTCAAGCTATGATGCGACGTTACACAATTGTAGAACACTGCCCCACAACTTACAGGTAATTCCGGAAACAATTGATCCCATTCCTGTGCCATAGTCGTAATAGCGCTGATCCAGCTTCGCGACCGCAACCGTTTTATTTCGTAATAGATATCAATTGGTCGGTTATCAGGCCAAGGTGGAGAGAGGTGGAAGACCGGGAAGAACAAGACTGCATGCATGTGGGACTCAGAGGATCGAGAAACCAACAAAGTCGGAACGCCAAGCTTTTGTCACACATCAATCAATAACCTGCCCGGTTAGCTCAATCGGTAGAGCGTGAGACTCTTAATCTCAAGGCTGCGGGTTCGACCCCCGCATTGGGCTCAAATCCCAATGCGCCTTCTAAGAAGGCACATCCGATTTCTTTTTTTCTTCTCCTACTTTTTTCTTCTTCGTCTTGCTTCGTCTTCTTCTTCTTTTTTTCTTGCTTTTTTCCTATCTCCGCTTTTTTTTTTTTGTTCTGTTCTCATTATTGCTTTCCTCATTCTCTTTGCGTTCGATCTCCCTTTCCGCCTCGCCAGCATACGACTCTTCCGTGTTTTGATAACTGATCGTAGCTATTTGCTATTTTGCAAAGGTATCCTGGTTGAGGCAAATGGTTCTAGTTCGCTGTAATCCATATCTCACCCTTCATGACCCCTGGCTATAGCCAAGCAGCTCTTCTTGATGGCCGGCGACCATAGCACCAGATCGCCTGGGCCCCATGCGGAGGAAGTGCTTCGTATGGAGGCGCCTAGATTAACCAGTATTTACGAAGTAGATAGGTTGGAAGGGAGTATTATTTGGGTCAGGGGACAGATATGCCGTTGCTGGCGAGAAGGTAGTTTGATGACCTTGGTCTGAAAGCTAACGTTGCTCAGTATGAGTGTACAAATTAGGCAAAAAGACGACGTTGCGGGAGCTTGCCGCTCTGTATATACAATACCATGAAGAGTTTCCAAGTCAGCCGATGTAACGAAGTCGGACAAGGAAGCCAGTTTTGTCTCGACAGTACTTGCCATACGTTGCTGCTGTGTGGAAACTTGCTGCGCGATCGCGGTGTTATACATTTTCATGTGCAACATCCGGGCTCTTTAAAATGATCTACAAGTACTACCTACAACTAGGAGATTAAACTACTTCGCAGGAATGAATACTATCGAGCAACCCGGGGTGCTTGGGCCGGGCCGCCAACCCCTTGCATAGATCACCGCCCTATTCGCCTAAATCGATCTAACCACATCACTGATAGCATTTCAACCGTCCTTTTATAAAAAGAGGATTGCCGCTTAAGAGGTCTTTGTAAAAATCTTGTAGCTAGCCCGCTTACCATCAGGCTTCCTCAGACTCTGTTTCCACCTCCTTGTGAATATCGGCATAGTTTTCCGTCCATTGACCCAACTAACAGCCCTGAAAACTGGACAGCACCCCCGTGAGAATCCTATCCAAACCACCCTGGGGGAAAAGAAAAAAGAGAAAGAATGACGATCCACCACTTATAAATGTGCGTAACTCTCACCTCTGTGTCAGCCTTTGCGAGAGCCGGGTTGAAATTGCTACACATGAGGACGACTATATCCAGATCAATGATGTGAAATACTCTGACAAACTAGCACAATGAGTAGTGCCGACGAAGTTAAAGCCGCAATTAAGGAGAAAAAGTGCGTGCTCCTCGACTTTTACGCCCAATGGTGTGGTCCTTGCAAGGCCATTGCGCCGTTCGTGGAGGAGTGAGTATAGTGCCCAGCCATGACCGCAGATGCAACCAGTATTTCTTCATGCTTCCCCAGGAGTCTTGGAAAATGCATGATAACACTTACCGTCGGCGCCAATTATATAGGATCTCCAATAACGAAAAGTACAGAGATATCTTCTTCGCCAAAGTGGACGTCGACCAGCTTCCTGAGCTCAGCGACGAACTTGGGATCCTAGCTATGCCAACCTTCCTGCTGTTTAAGGATGGAGAGAGAGTAGGGGAGCTGGTCGATCCAAAGCCCGATACTCTAGTTGAACTAGTCGGAAAAGCCCTTTAATGTAAAGTTTCAGCGGCTAGGTCTCCCGGGAGCCTATCCGAGCAACAGATAGTCAGTGCTTTTGGATGGTTGAGTTCCAAGATGCCAAATGAGAGATACGGAACAAGGCGGAAAGAGAGAAGGGCTATATATAGCATTCATTGCTTAACCACCAAGCCACTGCCCATGTTGGGACTGGATGTTGAGATAGAGAGGAAGTGATGCTCGTTCATGCTTGAAACTGACCTTGTTACGTAGCCGCCCCGGATTCAGAAATGCCGGATCAACGGACAACTGAGCAAACTTTACAGGACTGGCTTGACCGCTGGTTGAATGTCTACCGGCCAAAAAGATGCTACATTCGCCGAGCCGTGCTATTCAAGGCAGTTCGGGAAATAAATTTCCGAAGGGGGCAACGTGAAGCGATATCGAAGTGGCGATGGTACCAGTACTAGTGTGATGATATTTCAAGGAAGACAGTACTCATTTACTTTGAATCTTAATAGATACTACAGGCTCACAATGGCAGCAATTCTCGTACCCATCGAACAACCAAAACCGGCGACCCGGTTTTATGAGCCGCCGGGTACAATTAGGACAAAACATATGCTTTACGTTCGTGAGTAACTCTCAGAGATATACACTCTCGGCTTCATTGCATACTAACACGCCTCGAAACCGTTGCCGTGGCCGGCCAAGTTGCCCAAGCGCGCGGGGGGAGACTCAGGGGAGGCTCGGCTATATGGGCAGAATCACAACAAACATGGTATCTAGCTAGTCTATAGATTATTTTCAAGCCTAACTGCTGTTGAACTGACCGAGTTTCTTTGGATTCCCTCTACTAACTAGAAGGCTAATAGAACTCCACGGCCTATCTCAGTCTACGAATGGATTTAAGCACGTAACGGGTTGGGATATGCCGGCCCTGAGTTCATGTTTGCTGATGGCCGTCTTGATTTCCTCCATTAATAGCATTAAGCTTTCATTAATAGCATTAAGCTTATAACGAGAAATGGGTTCTAGCCATTCAATAGTTCGCGAAGATGGTCTTCTTGCTGCATTTAGCAGGACTGGGCAGGGTGGCGCCAATTTGGATGGGGACTGCGACTGGGGCCATCTTACTGACTCCTGAGGAAGCCAAGCTCCTCTATCCAGGACTTAATCGGTACATGACAAGTGAAAATTGCTACCTCCCGCGTGACAGGCCTCACCCAATTCTCAGGCTCTCTGAGGGTTACATGAAGCAGTTTGGACTCCAGTAGGTGGTAGGCCATGGAACGGGGTCAGACTCACGAATGCGGCCTGTGGTGGATCATCCGCCAGGGGTTTCAAGCCTTTCGCTTGAATAGATATTGAAGGCTGGCATGAGGTTTGGTGATGGAAGGGTATGAGAAGTCGATGCTCGTTGCTGGAGTATAAATAGCTTAGGATTGCTTTTTCCTCATTTTAATACAGACGGCCACATAGCATTGATGCCTTCTCAAGAGATATCAACAGACAACGTGATACATGCGGTGAGCGCTGGGCTTTCTCGAAAGGAATTGAGGCTTGTAAGATTGGAGTTTACAACAATTGTACAACCCGGTGACACTGAAGGCCGAAAATTGCCATTTGTAGAAGTGGAATGTATATATCAAACCACAGTCTCCTCTTGTTGATGGGGAGTAGAGAGCAGCGGCATGGCTTCGCTCATGACCCAACACATGTGGTTGTGTGGGTGTGAGAAGTACTTTGTAGATTTCACATGTTTTTGGGAGAGTCCAAGAAATCAATTGGTGTCTTGGTGGTGGAGGACGTGGACCAGGCCAGGTCCAATGCAGTTTCCTGCTCCATGTCCGAATATGGATTGGATTTTCCATAATTCCTGCCTCACACTTCAGGTTGCAAAGGAGCTGTGGTTCAACATCATGACCTCGAAGTGTATCAAGGCTTCCCTCACTGTGCCACCCGCATAAATCAAGTCAAAAATCATGCAACCAGCAACCAGCAACCGGCAACCGGCAATGCCAGACATCAAATCACATCACATCACACCGCGGAAAAAGTCGAGGGCAATCGAAAGCTTCTTCTTGCCCTAGCCCCCCCTCAAACAGATCAATTGGGCCAATCTAGCTCTTGGCTCTCAGTGGTTCTTGGGCTCGCATGGTTTACTTAGTAGCCAGCCATTTTCCTTATCCCGCCAATTCGGGGAGACCGAGGCAAGGAGGCCTGAACCGAAATCGAAAAGCTTGAATGTTCGAACTTGAGATTTTGTGTTGCATTGGTTGCGGGATCTGGGGGGAATACGAGAACACCCCCAAACTCCCTAGCTGACGCAGGATCAGCTTGACTCTTGGTTCAGATTCTCCCTAGTGCCTGGCCGAAGCCAGTCATGTTCCCAGGACTCCATTTAAGGTCGAGCCGGATGCTGCCTTGCTTGGCGAGTGACGTCTTCTGGTCCGCAATGGTTAACCATAGTCTCGGCGCAACCATTGACCCAGCCCGCGCTAGCTTGCCTGTCTACGACCATGTCTTGGCCTTCCGTTCGCCGGATCGGCTTTCGTGCTGCGCCGGACCTTTGCACCGGTCGCTTTTTCCAATGGTCGGTCCCTTTGCTAGCCTGGGATTCGGATCCGGGGGTTTCTGCTCTCAATCTTCATGGGACGCTTCTACTACTCTCTCGGAAAGGCACGGCCTCTCGCTTCTCGGTCATGGTCCCGACTTGGCTCACGGCATAAAGCATTTAGGTCCAATAGTCTACACTAGATCGCAGTCCGTTGGCTGCTTGGCCACCTGCTGCCTCGTATTTTACTAATTTACGCGGGTCCAGAATCTGACAAGACCGGACCGGCACACCTCGATGCTCCCGTCTGCAGTACAACCCACCCCTACTCTCGGCACCTGTTGTCCCCTCGATATTTTGCTCTGACTGGTTCCTCAATTGGCTTCCTCATTCCACACTTGACCCCCGATCGATAACTCTCGGCCGCGCCTCCCCCACAATGTGTCTGTCACCGGCCAAATCACGAAGTATTTTCCAGACATGGTTACAGTACAGTGGAAACATGTGTTGATGAGCTGAATCACCCACGCCGACGGTTCAAATGATGCACTTGAGGACCCTTTGGTACTGACGAGTCTCAGTCCCTTTGGGTCAAACCGTTTTACGGGTATTGGTCTACCTCCGGCTCGTCGATTCCGGATCAAACTTCTCCATTGACCTTGTGTACCTACCTCACTTACTTGTAGTGCTGTGGGTTTTCGGCGTCGAGGCTACCATGCACCTAGGTTGGAACTTCCCGGACAGATCCTCTGTTATCTTCATACTACTTTATGGACTACAATTTGCGACAAGTAAACTACACCGGTACACCAGTACACCAGGAGTCCATGTCAGAAGCGAAATTTCTGCACGCTTCCCGCCCTGCTTCTGGCGTCGTGCAGAGCTTGAAGGCTTCAAAATTCCTCGGCTTGAGAGAGATCTCATCTTTGATCAGATGCACACTAGCATCTACCAAAGCCGAATCTACCGTCGGCAGAGTAGCGGAGCAGGCCGCACGTGTGAGGCGGCACCCTGTATCCTGTAAATGAAGGTCCGGATCCTCCAAAGCGGTGGAATCCGAGTTTATTTCGTATTTCGCGCATCACCGGAACCGGGTAGCGCCATTGACGATGGCCCGGGCTGGGAGGATGAGCCTAGGGCTGTGAACGAACGTACTTCGTTGGCAACGCACCAACATGATCTAGATCTTGCAATTTCCTCGTGGTCGTGTGGCTTTCTTAAATTTTTTTTTATTCTTGTTTTTCACGCCCTTCTTCGTCTTGTCTCTCACTATCTGTCTCCAAGCCAACAACACACATGCAAACAACAACCTGGTACTTCGGACTTGCAACTCACCCGAAGAATTCCTGAATTCCTGAGAGATTTGCATCGATTGCCACAATTGGACCAGGGAGGACCAAGGAGGACCACACATACTTTTAGCCTGGTCTACGATGCAACCCCCCTTGAGGTCACCAGGCAAAGCCTCGCGCAAAAGCAAGCCCACGCTAAGGGTCCCGCGCACCATGAGATATTCTAACGCCACCAGAGGGGCAGTTTAGACTCGTATGGCTTGTCTCTCGTTATCCGTTTGTATCTTAGTTGCTCGCTTCCTCAGCTTCTTCCAGCGGTGTCTGCGAGCCTGTGACTGGGCCCCGCGTCGGCCGACTTAAACTCAAAGTTCGAGTTTGGTTAGCCGTACCGGGCTCCGCTCGAAGTTCCGCTGGGCCAACTCTGATGGCGCCACAGACCGCATTCTTGATGAAGTGCTCGGGGTCGATGAATCAACCATTACACAAGCTCCTTGTTTTTTTCTTCTTTTTTCTATTTTCTTTTTTTAGTCTCTCTCTTTCGGCCGTATTTGCAATATTTGGAGAGAGAGCTGGAAAGGTGGGGAAAATAGAAAATAGTCCAAAGTATCAGCTACCCTGGCTACGAGCAAGGGGGGGTGAAGGGAGGGGGGGGGAAGCACATATCTCAGTGGCTGTTTTCTGGTGGGTAGCGAGATGCAAGACCACGGTAGGTGCATACTCTTCGAAATTAACCAAAGACGCGCCAGAAGAAGCGAGGAGCTAATATCCCATGGCGCCGGCCCTTGGGAAGCCTGCATGGCTTCGTACAAGTGCGCACGTAGATGGACCGATGATAGCGTGGTCTGGGAGTTTTTCTGGGTGTGGGAATAAGCTCGAAATGGGCTACCATGGAACGGACTCTTTGCTTGAATCAGTTCTGGCTAAGAGGAGAGAAGGGGGGGGGGGGGGGTGATGTCTGTGTACCTCACTCAGGAACCTTTTCCGAAGAAGCAATTGCATGACCAGACCCAATCTAGGGGAAAAGATAGAAGAATGACATCGCGAGTATATATAGTATTAAGATCTCCATCCTCATCAAGCTGATTCTCGAGACATTATCTTCTCTTCTTCCTCCTTTTTTTCTCTATTTTCTCTTCCAGTCAGTCCTTTCCACCTTGACCCTATTCCTCACAAGCTCCTCTCAAACTCGACCGTTCGACGAAAAACTACAGACTTCTCCCCCCCAAGAAATGTCCACGAACGGCTCTTACCTCCCAGGGCCCTCCACGGCCACCACGGGTCCTAGCGCGGGCGGCGCGGGGATGGCCCTCGATCCCGTCGAGCGCACGAAGACGTTCGGCATGTCGCACCCGTTGCGAAACGAGGTGGTGGCCGCCCTCGCCGAGTTCTGCGGCACCTTCATGTTCCTCTTCCTCGCCTTCGCCGCGACGCAGGCCGTTCTCCTCACCCGCCACGGGGCTGCTCTTGATGCGGCTACTCTGTTATTCATTTCTGCGGCTTTTGGCGGTGCCATTGCTGCTAATGTATGGGCGTTTTACCGAGTAACTGGTGGCATGTTTAACCCTGCTGTAAGTGCCTTTTTTTTTTTTTTTTTTTTT
>JUDQ01000062.1:0-16167 GCA_000812075.1 Scedosporium aurantiacum
TTTTTTTTTTTTTTTTTTTTTTTTTTTTTTTTTTTTTTTTTTTTTTTTTTTTTTTCCCACGCTCCCTCCTTCTGTTACATCGGTGCCTCTATTTATACACTGCTAACATCTGACGACTTCTTTAGTACCTGGACATTCAGCAAGAAATGACCAATAAGTTCGCCGATGTTTTGGGCGAGTAGAGGATGGGAGAAATGAAGCTATGGGCGTGCATGGCATTGGTTATAGTGGCATAGTGCTGTTTTCTTGAGATAGTATTAAACGACCTTGCTTTTTGATGAGGATGGGGGACTGGAGCTCCTGCTTGTCGGTAGGGAATGGCCAAGAGGGTGACGGATTCTCCCTCTTCCCTCGAATCCTTTGGACGACAGCTAGTCTCAGACCCACGGTGGGGGTGCAGCGAGGTTATTCTCTATTGAAGCGATGAGGGAATCAGGGATGAACAGAAAGGTCTTGTTGGGTTCAAAGTGTTTCGGTATCGCGTAGGTCTAGCATGTGGATGTTGGCTCTAGTTCAGGTTGATTCTTTTTTTTTTTTTCCAATTTTATATTTACTGCAAGCATTTCATATATCTCTTCTCTTCGTGAGCTCGGTGTAGGTCTTTGCTCAAGAGGATGCTATAAATCTCACACGTATAATGTGGTAGTGTGTATGCAAAATATGTTGGACGTAGGCTCTCCCCAATATATGAATATGAATGTGTATCTATGCACCTCCAAGTAAACAAGAATTACGTTCCAGCTTCATGTTCTCATCCAAAATGCTCGCCGTGAAGTGAAATAAAAGAAGTAAATATAACGCTCAAGATCAGAATGTTGCAATGTCCAGACATCCCCTGGGGCCTCCCAATCTTCCCCATGCATCACCCCTCCCACTAAACCATCAAGGGAGCATTATTCTCCAAAGCCCTCTTCTTCAACAAGCGGAGCGCATCCCTCCTAACAGCTAGAGAACCAATGGTAGCCCTCGACACAGAAATGCCGCAATCGTCCCTCTCCTCCACGGGGTTCAAGGCCCTCTTATTAAAATGCACACCTGGCTCAGGGTCATAGCAGTTATTCTCGGCGCGGCCGCCCCTCATGTAGCAAATCTCCGCGTCGCGGCAGGCACCGGCGCAAGACGAGTCGTCGGCCTTCCAGCCGCGGGACTTGCGGAGGACGTAGCCGTCGAAGGCGGACTGGTTGGCGGCGAAGGTCTCGGTGAGGCGGTGCCAGAAGGCCGGGGTGAGTTCCTGGGCGGAGTCGGTGACGGGGGGGTTGACGAGGGGACCGTAGGTTTCCTTGGCCGAGTAGAATTTCTGCCACTTGGGGGTGGAGGTTTGGAATTCCGGGTTGGACATGTCGGCGATGTAGGTCACGGCGTCGAGGACGGCGAAGGTATCCGGGTCGACGGAGTAGACCCTGAAGGAGGGCATGCCGCTGGTAGGGGTGAGCGAGGGCGCGATGTACGAGATGGCGCGGGCGTCGTCGACGGAGCGGGCGGAGCCCTCGCCGTAGGCGGCGTAGGAGACCTGGAACTCGTCGAGGTGGGTGTGGCCGAAGAACATGGCGGCGATGGTGTCGGAGTAGCGCGCGACGAGCTGGTCGACGTAGTTGCTCTGGTCGTGGAAGGCGTCGCGGTCGCCGAGGGGCATGTGGCCGATGACGTAGACGCGCTCGTTGTTGCGCTCGGCGGCGTCGAGCTCGGAGGCGAGCCAGGCGATCTGCGATTCCGGGTCGCGCTCCATGTCGCGCTGGTAGAGCCAGTAGTTCTGCGTGTAGTACATGTTGGTGTTGAGGCTGATGATGCGCAGCTTGCTGCCCGGGTGGAGGATGGAGTAGCGGCCGTGGCGCTGCGTCGTTGAGGCCGCGTCGGCGCCGATCCAGCGCGTCCAGGCCGTCGAGAGGAGGTTGTATACCCATTGGGCGTCGGAGTTGATGGAGGATGGCGCGAAGGCGTTGGTTGGGTGGGCTTCGTGGTTTCCGGCCGCGCCGTAGACGGTGCCGAGGGAGGCGGCCATGCGGCTGTAGACGCCGTTGACTTGGAGGAGATGGTCAGTGGTTTTTTTTTTTTTTTTCCCCAAGATCTTGGGGAGATAACTAGCGAAGGGTTGGGGGAAGGTTGGTTTACTTACTGGAAATAGTGTTGAATTCCTTGGAGGTGTTCCAGACGGTGTGGTCGACGATGTCGCCGGTGCAGATGGCAAAGGCGGCATCCGGCGCAATCTCGTTGATGGCGGCGTACATGCTTTCCTCGAGAGTTATGGGCGTGTCGCAGTGATGGTCACCATTGGGACCTGCCGGAGAGTTGCTAACACCCGGTGCATCGTCCTTGGTATAAGGCCTTTAAACAAGTTCCCGAATTGGTTAGCAAATTAAAGAAAGAAAACAAGAAGAAGAAGAAGAAGAAGAAGAAGAAAAGGAAAAAAAAAAGAAGGAAAAAAAAGAAGAAATCGAATCCCGGACCGAGAACGGGAGATTCGCCGGTGTCGAGGCCGTACAGCGGGTTGGGATCCCGGAGGGGTTTTCTCTTCTCTTTTTTATCTTCTTTTTAATTCCCTCTCCCTCCCACAAAAAAAAAAACTTACCTGCAGCAAATGGGCTTCGTGCAGTTCGCCGTCGACCCAGGCGTGTACAAGTGATCGGCATGCACGTCAGAGTAGTGCACGATCTTGATCGGCGGCTTTCCGCTCGGGCCGGGCCTCGTCAAGCCGGCGGGTTTCTCGCTGGGCAGCGGGACCTTGAAGGGCGTGACGGCGGGGAAGTCGCAGACGCCGAGGAAGTTGATGCAGAAGAGCTTGGAGGTCTGGCTGGGGACCTTCATGTTGCGGATGGAGCGGGCGATGATGGGGCCTTCGAGGCCGATGGCTCCCTCGCAGACGTCGTCATCCTCGGCCTGATGCGACGGTGAGCGCAGGTTCTGCAAATTTTTTTGAAGAAAGGTAGAAGGAGGGTTCTTGGATTTACGTTGGACAGCTTGCAGATTTCTTGAAGAGTCTTGACAAAGATCTTGTCTCCCAAGAGAGCGAGACCCTTGAGCAAGATGATGATGGCCTAAGAAAGATGCCCGTGTAAGTCTTCGACCCCGTACATTTATTTATTTATTTCTTTCTTTCGTCTTCTTAAGAGAGAGTCTCACCTCACAGCCCGCGCAAGACGCGCCGTCTTTAATTTCGTCCCAGAGATCCTCGGCAAGTCCCCTCTCGGAGAGAAGCTGCAGGTCCTCCCTGGGCTCGACATCCGGAGCGGCGGCGGACAGGGCGACGGCTCTGCCAAGACCGAGAGCCACGCACGCGACGCGAAGGAAACGCATCGTGAGAGGAGAGGCGGAAAGAGGTAAAACAGGGACGACAAATAATATTCAAAGCTCCCGAGACCTCTGGACTAGCGCCAGGATAACAACGAAAGGGCTCACGATGAGAATATCATGAAAAAAAAAAAATGAAAAAAAAAAAAAAAAATGAAGTCGATGGTATCCATTCCCTCTTATACCAAATCATTTCCTCTTTGGGGACGGGGATCGTCTTCAAAACTCCACACGACCTTGGCGACCCTCCCTCACAGCTCTCACACCCCTGCGCTTGACTCTGATCCCGCCCACCACCTGGACAGGTCATGTCCCTGAAATCCGGATCAACCCTACCTCAGCACACGTCTCGACTACAAAAGCAAACCCGATGTGAATGGTGCAGCTAAAAACCACCGGACTCTTCGACGGAAATCTTCACCGGACCATGATCTCGTGTGAGGCGGGTTCTTCACGTCGTTCGGAACCCGGCAACGTCCAGTGTTCGCGAGAGCCTTGAAGAAAGCTCTTCGACAATGCGACGCTGAAATCTAACATCTCGACCCAATCGTAGAGTAGAATCCTGCCATGCTGCGTGAAGCCCGCTCGAACAACTTGCCGAGCAATCCGTTCTCTCCTTTCCTCAAGATTGTTCGATTTGCAATTTGTTTTGCATGTGGCATGGCATTCCCTTACTTTTCTTCTCTCTCTTCTGCGAAGAAAAGGAAAAGGAAGAATATAGCCTCGGTCGAAAAAGAAAAAGAGGAGAAAACAAGAAAAACAAAAAGGCCTACTGCACGTAATTCTTAATACGTCAACAAGGAAAAAAAATGCGACCATCTCCCTACCCTGTAAAGAAGGTTTCTCTCGGTCTTCCTTTCTGGCATCCCAACCCGGACGCGGACATGGGACTTTGTCGAATAAGAGTCCGTCCAGTCCTCCACGCTCTCAGCATCTTGGCGGAAAAAAAAAAAGGCGAGGGAGGGCATCTACGACGATGACGGACGCCATTGCGGGACTTGTGAGGGGACCTGCCGTCTCTGGTTACTGGACGGGGGGAGATCTGCGCCTCTAATTCGCCTAAGTCGCCTCATTCGCTGTGCATCCCCGCCCAGCCCGTGCCTGGGATGTGCCTGGGATCGATTGATGTGCCTTTCTGGGGTACCGAGAGGGAACGCTCATTGGGTCCGTCGTGTGTGTGTTCAGGGGGGGTGCGGAAATGTGAGGTGCGGAGCTTTAATCTCAGCTTTTGATCAATGAGAGCTGGGAGCATCAATCATCGGCCAGAGATTCGGGGTATTCCTGATAGACGAGAGACATCAAATCGTATAGGTCATCGGAATTGGCGTGAAGAAAAACAAAACCATTTCCGGACGGCCCTTTTGAAAATGTACGATGGGCCGAATGGGGAAGCTAACGACGGTGAGTGGACTTAAGCCTGTTTTTGCCTGGCTTGAACAGGGCGGGCGAAGCAGTGGTTTCAATGTGTTTGTGCATATGTGCATACGATTAATGCCCAGGAAGATATCATTGATCTCGTCGTCTATTCAATATCACGTCCTTCTCGTTTCCTTTCCGTGTGCCTACCATTTTTTAAGTCCGCCCTTCCCTACATGCAAACCAAACCGATATGCCGCCTGACAAAGAGCAACCACCGAACGACTCCCTGAAAGCAAAAAAAAGAAAACCAAAGAAAAGCCCCCCAAAAAGAAAGAAAGTAAGGGGTTAGAGGAAACGGAAAGGGCCGAGGGTGAAGGAAGGAAAAGCAATAAGACACTCTCAAAACGCCACGCCAACCTTCAAACTAAAGGGTATCATCAGGTCCATGTCCACCAAGTTGATGAATCCATTAAGAGACGTTCCGATATTAGCCACGATATGTGTGAAGCGATGAAATGCTAGCCATCATCGCTCCCGTCAGAACAACAGGCCATGCTTCTTCTGGATCGGTTGCGGTCGATTAGGGTCGCGTTTCGCCAGCTCCCGTCCGCCGACCTGCTTCAACTTTTCCAATAGATAGCTACCAGACGTGTGACGTTAGTACGTGGCGTCTTGGGAAATTCCATATTGATCTAGATATCAAAGATTTGCCCCGAGGTCATGCTAGGAGAAAAGAGATATGAGGGAGAAGGAAAAAAACTTACTCAATGGATGGATGACCAGTTGCCCGGCCCTCGGCCAACGCCAGCCGAACCTTGCGACTCCTATCCTCATGCTCATGGAGATGCATGCGGACCGCTTCCTGGCCCTCGGGTTCATCCGCGCAACGAATGACATACCCGCAGTCTTCGTTCTCGCACACCCAAGTGCCATTGGGCCCCATGGGGCTCGTGGACGGGAGATCTTCGACCTCGAGGACGATGCGAGCGGGCACTTGGTCGGGCTCGCCATCGGACACGGCCATCTCCTCCGAAGATTCAGAGCTCTCGCTCGCCATGTTGATGTCATCTGCATCCTCTCCGACGACCTCTCCGTAATTTTCTTCTTCCCCCTCAAAGTCGCTAACAGCCACGCGCGAGCGCT
Organism: Scedosporium aurantiacum; assembly: GCA_000812075.1. Classification (NCBI taxonomy): domain Eukaryota; kingdom Fungi; phylum Ascomycota; class Sordariomycetes; order Microascales; family Microascaceae; genus Scedosporium; species Scedosporium aurantiacum. The sequence goes on from JUDQ01000062.1 coordinate 5,788, forward strand.
TGGAACCCGTCGTTCCCTTCCCGCTGGACGCCGGGCTGTCAACGTCCGAGTGAGGCCGCTTCTTAGGGTTAGCCAAGCGCAGGCCGGCAACCTTTCCTGAAAGGCGGCCGCGGCGGGGCCTGGTTAGGGACGAACTAGTGTCCGATGCGCTTTGGTAACCAGCCGGAGGGGGAGCTTTGCCCGAGGGCTTTGCAACCGGAGCCGCAGTCGACGCCGCGGGTGGATCTCCATTAGATGCATTTTTCGGCTGGCGCCTAACTAGAGAAGTATCGATTTGTCCGGGCTTTATGTTTTCTAGCTTATCCGGGAGTAGCGGCACCTCTATCGACGCAAGAGTAGCGTAGAACGGGGTCACGCGCCACTTTGCGGCGAGCGAGTTGTCGGCATTCATAAGACGAACCAGGTCATGGGCGTAATATTTTATGGCCTCCGGCACCCCCTTATAGGCGGAAAACTTGTACTTATAAAATATATTGCCCCCTAGACGAGAAAGAGTGGTCTTGCCGATCTGGTTTGCATCCATCTTGTCCAGTTCGGCTATTTCCACAATGGCCTGGTACAGCTTTAAAGCAGTCGTCTCCGATCTCTGGTCCGTTGTGACGGAGGCTGGGGCCACGGCAGAAGGTGGTAGCTTCGGGGTCTCAGTCCGCGCTGCTGGAACAGGAGGGGGAGGGGGTTGTTGCGGATCGGCCGTTCTGGTGGCGGGACTCTGGGATTTGGCAGATGTGGTGGATTCTTGCCGTACTGACCTAGCCCGGGACGGCTTGTGCACCTGTGGTTCGTCCTTGGCCGGGGCGGAAGGTTGAAGATTCGGCCGCAGTGGCAAAGCACCTGGGTGCTTCTTTTGAAATCTCTGCCGGGAATATTAGTTCCAAGTCCCCGAGCTGGTAATATAACAGTCATGGGACGGGCCATGGGAGAACGGGGAAAGGACCCTACCCAGATGGACTTGATATATTTTGTAAAATCCTTTCCAGCCCAATTGAACTCTTCTTCCTTCTGGAAATGGGACGCTAGGAACTGAGCGTGCTCGTGACATCTGTTGAGGACCTCTTCTCTTACTAGGGCCTCCCCGGTATGGAGCATGTACTGAAGCAAACGTCAGCATTAGCAGCGTGGAAGGAAGAAGGGGGGTGGGGGTAATCTGGGTATTTTAGGTATTCGGGAGGGGAAGCCTACCCCGAAAAGCACATCGTCGAAGCTTGGTGACTTCTCTCCAGCCTCTTCGGCTTTATCGTAGACGGCCTGGACCGAGTAATACATAGTGATTGCTTCCATCATGCTGTTGAACATACGCGCGTACTCGGGGCTTGCGTGAATGAGCTCGAAGAAACCGTAGTCGCTAGCCACCCAAATACGCGGGCCGTTATCCCAGCCGATCGACATGCGGACACCGGTAATCTCGATGTCTATGTTTCGTGGAGGACGTCGGGCGCGGGCTAAAAGATCGGAGAAGAGAGGTGAAGCATGTCAGCCACAATTGAAACCTAACCTACAGCAAGAGAACGATGCAGACAAAGCTTGGCACAGAGTGTGCCCAGTATAGCTGCCGCTTGAAAGGGAGGATTCCTTTACAGGGCTGTATCTCTTACTTGCGCTCATCTGGTGTTTGTCTTCGAAATCGACGAGAAGACGACCCTGGACCTTGAACGGCCCTCTCGTCTCGACTAGTAGCAGATTCTCGTTTGTTTCGTTGCCGCGGATGCTGGTAACCACGGCATCTTTGAGAAGAAAGGTCGGCCACTCTCCATCCGGCAGGCTCTTATCGACGGGGAAGAGGACCTCGCTTTCCTGTACCCTATTACTCTTCGCATCAGTATCCGAAAGCGGCGGCGCAGGCGAGGCCTCTGATTGCAGCCTAGTCCTCCTGGACATGGCGAAGGTGGGCTTCGAGCCGCAAATGTCGGGCGTAGGGGATGGTGGGGGTGGACTGGCGCGGTGTTCGAGGCTATGTGGTCGTGTGGGTGTTGACTGGGGAGGAGGAGGACTGATGGATTAAAGCGGTTCGGACAGCTTCGCGACAAAAATTGGCGCCGGGATTTGAAGTGTATTCTAACCGATAGTAGAAGCCCATCTCCAGGACTGGGTTGAGGGATGGGAAGGATTGAAAGAGGAAAGAGGAATTAGGAGCTTCAAGGCGTGCTCCCATTCCCGCTCGGTGTTTGTCGCGTGGTTTCCGTCGTCTCTTTGAGCGGGCGGGCTCGGTCTCTCTCTGATGGAATTGCATTTAAGTACGTTGGAAGTTGACTGTATGTACAATTACATTGTACATTGTAACTTGTTGTGGCCAGGCGGGCAGTTCACACAGTCCATCCCGGCGCTGGATTAGTGACGAAGTACTTCAATATTACAGCGGTATTTGATCTTCTCACCAGCCTGCCGGCTGCTGGTCAGTGACCTCAATCAGTGCCAGCCACTGATGGAACTTTCACGAGTTAGCCTGAACAATTTGGATTTAGGGCCTAGACTTCCCCCCACCACATATCGCAATAAGCCAATCGATAAGCTTGGACCAGCCCCACCGATAATCGATAAGACCCTCCTACTTTTTTTTCCTCGCCTTTTCTTTTGTCCATTTTTTGCATGAACCTTTCTGACATTTGCGAATTCTCTCAAGGCCTCGTGGAGGAGGTTGTCGCCAAAGCTTTAAGTGGATTTTTATGGAAAGAAGGTTTTCCTTTCGCCTCTAGATACAGCCACCGGGCCATTGGCTTGTCTTATTCCTCTTTTTTACTTTTTAGCCCTTTCTTCCTTCCCTGGTCGCAACTTGCCCTAGTATATGGCCGCTGCGTTCCGTCGAAGTTGGAAAATGGCTAAAGATGCGATCCTCGATGGCGTCTTTGGTTCGTCGCCTTCTGCTTCCCCCGCCCCTCCCCCCTTGCCCCTTTTTCCCTCCGCGCATATTTTGAACTTGACTAACACCCGGGCTTTGTTTCCCCCCGAGCCTATTAGCCATCAACAAGCCTGTCGGCGTCAGTTCCGCCCAGGTAATCCGCGACTGCCAGACCCAATTCAACCCCTCAGCCTTTTTCGCCCCGATGATAAACCAGGAGCGGGAGAAGCGCGCGGCCGAAGGGGCCAAGCTCTTCAACCGGCGAAGCAAAGCCAAGAGGGACCTCCGGGTGAAGATGGGCCACGGCGGCACCCTCGACCCCCTCGCGAGCGGCGTTCTCATCCTCGGCCTCGGATCCGGCACCAAGTCCCTGCAGTCCTTCCTCGACTGCACGAAGACCTACGAGACCGTCGTCCTGTTCGGCGCGAGCACGGATACGTACGATCGGGTGGGGAGGATATTAACGCGGCGGAGCTACTCTCACATCACTAAGGACATGGTGCTGGAGGCGCTGGGGTCGTTCAGGGGGAAGATTAAGCAGATTCCGCCGCTGTATTCGGCGCTCAAGATGGAGGGCAAGCCGCTGTATGAGTATGCTAGGGAGGGGAAGCCCATTCCCAGGGAGATTCCGACGCGCGAGGTCGAAGTGAAGTCTCTCGAGCTTGTCGAGTGGTACGAGCCCGGCTCCCACACCCACCGTTGGCCCACGGAAGAGGCCGAGGATGCGGAGCGCCAATTGGCCGAGCGGGTTTGGAAACAACAGGAAAACAGAAAGTCCCTGACACCCGAGGAAGAGAAGGAAGAGGCCGAGGCGCTCGCGGCGCACGAGGCCGTCAAGCGCAAGCACGAGTCCGACGTCGACAGCCTCGTTAAGGACAGGCCGCCGTCCAAGAGGCAGAAGAAGATGAACAACAAGCATCCCAGGAATGAAAAGGAAGCTTTGATGTCCGGCGCTCTGGGCCAGCCCTCCAACAACAGCAACAACAACAACAACAACACCTCGGATAATTCAAACAAGGGGTCCAACTTAATACCACCTACCGATCCTAACGCGCCACCTCCTTGGAAAGGCGCGGGCCCGGCAGCCGTCAAGATACGGATGACGGTCACCTCTGGTTTCTACGTTAGGAGCTTCTGCCACGACCTCGGCGTCAAGGTCAACTCGGCGGCGATGATGGCCGAGCTCTGCCGCTCTCGACAGGGCGCGTTCGAGGTGGGGGGCCCGAACTGCCTCGAGTACAGCGATATCGAAAAGGGCGAGGAGGTGTGGGCCCCCAAGGTGGCCAAAATGCTGGCGAACTGGGCCGAGAGGGGTAATGGACCGGTGGATGCCGCTCCTTTAGTGGTGGATCCTGTTCAAGTGTGCAACGAAGTCGCTGCCGAGAAGGCCAGGGAGAGTAGCAAGGGGCCGGATGCTGCTCTGCCGCTGCCACCAGACGCCGAGACGGTTCCCCAATCCGTTGAGTCGGAGGAGGTTGCAGTTCAAGCGTCGGTTAGCAATGGCGTTGAGGGGGAGGGACTTGCGCCTCCGAAGAAAGAGGATGATGAGGTATCGTGGAACGGATTCCAAGACTAGAGGTGCTGGAACTCCTTTCCGTGATGTTGGGGTTAGGTGTTGCATATCAACACAGATTTCAACGAATAAAATGTACATATAAAGAAGGAAGAAGGAGAAAAAGAAAAAAAAGTGGCGATTACAGGTCATATACATAAGGGGGGCTCTCTCAAAAGCATGGCAACGGCTTGGTAGCAATAATAACAATTTTTTGAAATGACCGAGTAATTCCTGTTTTTAGTTTCCAACCTTTCTCCCAGTATATCCCAATATATCCCCTGTCTATTATTACCCATTGCCGTTCCTCGAGTTTTCTCATTATCATAACGTTCATTACCCTTCGTATATATCCCAAATACCCCCTCCGGAGTTCTTCGGAGCTCAGGCGACGTATTGCGTTACCTCCACTTCGGTAACTGCCACTGTGGTCGCCCTGGAGAGGTCTGTCGTCACAGAGACCCTCTTTCCCGCAAGCTCAGTCACAGACGGATTCCCACGGGCGCCAGTCAGGCCAGGACCTCCATCGCCGTCCTCGCCAACACCCACACGCATCGTAGACACATTCGCAGCCGCCGCCGAAAAATCGACCTTAATCGGCCCCTCAGCCGACTCCCTCACACCATCCAATCTCCTCCTCGTCTCCGCCTCCACCTCCCGTTCCCTCTCCCTCTCCCTCTGCTGTTCTAGCACCTCCCTAGCCCTCTGCATCCTCCCCACGGTCTCCTCCAAGACCTCCAACCTCTTCCTCTTGGCGCTCTCCCTCGCCTCTAAAACGCCCACCCTCTCCTCCAGCTTCGCCCTCGCCCTCCTCTCGCCCGCCACCATCTCGTTCGCCTGCTCGAACAAGGCGGCGCTCAGCTCCTCGACCTCGGCGCTCGTGCGGCGCAGGCGCGCCTCGGCTTCCTCCCGGAGCGAGTGCTCGCGCGCCAGGGCGGCCGTCAGATCTTCCAGGGAGGCGGAGGAGGCGTCGAGGCCGGCGACGCGGAGATTGGGGGTGGATTTTCGCGGGGCGAGGAGGGAGGAGATGCGGCGTGGGGAGGGGAGGAAGGAGGTGCGGATGGGACTTGTTGGTGGTAATGCTGGCTGGGTGTTGGTCTTGCGCCGTGGTGGTTGTGGTGGTGGCGGCGGTGGAGACGGGAGAGGCGAGGGATTCGTCGATGGGGCGGTTAGAGTGGTGGGGGATTGTAGGGAGAGGGAGCCGCGTAGGCGGGATAGTTCGCTTTCGTAGTCGGCCCAGCGGTAGATTGCGGCGGTGGCCTTTTCGTTGAGTTCTTTGATTTGGGTCTCGAGGTCGGCGATGTGGTGGCGGGCCTTGGCGAGTTCGAGCTCGGCCGTAGAAGCAGTAGTGGTAGGTTGCGCTGGAGATTCATCGGCAGTAGTGGTGGTCGTGGTCGTGGCGGGCGGTACGGCGGTCGGGGGACTAGGGCTGGGGCCGGAGCCGGAGCTAAGGCCGGGGTTGGTGAGAAGAAGGGCTGCGGGGAGGCTAAAGCCGCAGTTGGGACAGCACGGACTGGCGTTGTGCGAGGCGGAAGCGGAAGTGGAAGGAGGAGATGGAGGCGGGCTTGCCATAGCGAGGGTCATGGCGGTGGACATGATAGTTTTGGGATTGTCGTATTGTTTTTGGGTATGATTGAGATTGAGCCTTGGGAATGGCGTGGTATTCTCTTCCTTTTCTTTTCTTTTCTTTTCTTTTCCTTTCCTTTTCTTTTTCTTATAGGAATTGGGCGTGCTGCACGAAGTATGGGTCCCCTTGCCGGGGGATTCGTGCCACGTTTTACGACGTGAGGTGACAACGAAAGTGGTGGATACAGGTCACAAAATCAAAGTCAAGTCTCTGGTGCGGCGCGATCTCATCTGGCCAAAACATTGGTGTGTCGCAGTTCCAAGTCCAGGAGCTGAACTAGTGTAGCAGCAGTCGCATCGCGTTGCAGTGTGTTCCTGGTTGTTCCTGGCTAGGGCTGACTAGGGCTGGCCAAGCTAGATGATGGGAGGGAGAACAAGCACTGCACGTCACTTGGGGTCGCTTAAGAGTGAAAGATAATAGGTTGAACAGGATTTGGGGTGGAAGTGTGGAATGAGTCGTGTCTGTGTCGAGGGGGGTTCCGGTGCATTAATACAAGCACAGATTGATCAATACGACTCTGCGGCCTTACCTTTTTTTTTTTTTCCTCCGTGTGCAGAAATAGAAATTGAGAACGGACCATCGCAGGTGGAAGGGCGGAGCAGAGAGCAGAGAGCAGAGAGCAGAGAACAGAGCTGAGAGAACAGGGCGTTCGGGTTTCAAGTACGAAGTAGTTTGTACAAGTCGGAAGTTGGGGGAGGGCGGAAAACAACAGGAGAGAGAATTGGAAGAGCCATGCTTTTACTATCACATCACACACACGTCTGGTATTATTACCATTTATTCGTACCATGGATTTGATATACTTAAATGGGCTGGTTCACCTGTCGATTCAGGTGAAGGGAGAGAAGTCGAGAATGGTGTGTGTGGATACTTGGTAGTTGTATACTATACTACTACTTTGGTTCGTCCGCTGTTGAGGAGCGGGATCGTCTTTGATTTGCGCGTCACGTCACCCAAACCAGGGAAGGGAAGAGATTCTGGGACAGGACAGGACAGCACAGCACAGCTTGAAGTTGCTGGAGTGGAGTGGACGAAGAAGCAATAATACCTCGTGTCTTACGAAGTAATGTCCTCGCTATGCTATGTACGAAGTAATACACTAGGAAGTACTTTTTACCTTGATAAGCATCGATGACTGCTCATGCTTACTGTTACTTCGTACCTGGCTAGCGCTATTAATTGACGCACCTGGTGCCTGGCTATTTTTACGCAGACCCATTTTGATGCCCCCAGCTCAGCCCTGCTCTGCCCTGAAGTACGAAGTACGAAGTAGTGTAGCAAACTACATCCCTGGATTAATTGATTCATCAGTCCTTGCTCTTGGACAACACTTGCATCAATTGATGTCGATGAGAAGCTCGAGGAGAAGCTCGACGTTTGAGTCTAGATTCGGATTTGCATATCCATAATCCATTATCGAAAATTGTCCCATCTTTGCACCTGTCAGGCCCAAGCTGTGAGTGCTGGCTTCGTACATTGATATTTTTATTGACAGCACAGGCCTGCAATTGTCGCATTGTCTTACTTCGTAGGCGATGGCAGTGAAGATCAATACCTCAACTAATATCAACAATATCGAGGAAGGAAGAAGGAAAAGGGAAATCAGCCAACATCCCCGAAGTGAATTAGCCGTTGATATTTCCCATTGATATCGAGGCCATGTTGCCGAATACCAAATCTATACAACAGGTCCAGCAATAATATTATAATACAATCGATATGTACTAAGGTACGAAGTACATCAGTATGAACATTACCTTGACTCAATGCTGTCTCTCGGATGCATCCGGCGTCTTTCAACTCTTCGCATCAACCCAGCTCCAAGTGTGAGTGCAAATGGAGCCTTTTCCGGAGCGTAGAACCCGGTCTGGTCAAACCATGCCGGAGAAGGAAAATGTTGAATGGGGAGAACGGCCGACAAAGGCTCGGAAGAAACACGCAATACCGAGGCGCAGAGCGCAGAGCGCATAGCGCATAAGCCACGATAGGGTCATGTTTTCTCCAATTCGTTTACAATTATTGATGGTTTGTATATATATAGCGGCGATCACAGCACGTCCAGTCCATGCTCCGCCACCACATCGAGGGAAAAAAACGGGCTCACCTAGCTGAGAAACGTCACCCATCTCACTCCTTCCGTTGATCATTCATGCCCATCCGCATCTCGGCAGCCAGCATTATGCAGTGAGCCCTCAAAGGAACGGAGTCATTGCAAAGTCGAATCCCGGAACTTTCCATCGGCTGTTCACTTGTCTTTTCTCGGCTGTTATAGGTTCTTCCTTCTAATATTGCTTGAAAGTGTTTGTCGCATATGTTCACCTCAATTTGTCAAGTCTGGACTTTGGCGAGGACCGATGCACGTCGCAGCACATCAAACCTCCGTCGTTGTCCGTCGTTGTCCGTCGTTGTCCGTCGTTGTCCTTTTTTCTTTTTTTCTTTTTTTCTTTCTTTCTTTCTTTCTTTCTTTTTCTTCTTTTCTTTCTTTTTCTTCTTTTCTTTCTTTTTCTTCTTTTCTTTTTCTTTTTTTTCTTTTTTTTTTCTTTTTTTTTCTCTTTTTTTTTCTTTTGAAAACATCGAAACAGCTTCTAGATCGTCCCCAGCAGTCAGGTCGCTGGTTCGCGTTGCCTATTGCATGAGAGTTCTCATGAGATGCTGTCATTTCTGTGATCCTGTTCGCCATGATAGAGCACGCAAATTCGGAGGTTCAGGCTACCCATCCATCTCAAACGTCTAGTTTTTTTTTTTCCTTTTTGTCATTCCCTAATTTTTTTATTCCATTTTACCATACTCGAGTTCTAGCTCTAGTCTGGCTTCGCAACCTTCCTCAACTCACTAACGCCAGTAACGGGATCCTTGAACTCCTTCCAACTCACAGGCACCATGTCGTTACCCGCTTCGCTCGTGGCCATGATGACGCCTAGCTCGTTGGATGCCGTCGAGAGGTAGTAGTTTGCTTGATCACCAAGTGATATCTAGTTGAGGACGTAGTTAGCAATAGACCGAGGAAAGAAGTGGAAGACAAAGAATCAAAGAGTAGTCTCAGAGGAGAGGCAGGATAGAAGAGTTGCCAGCGCCGGGATAGAAAGCGCCCTCAAGCACCAAGAAAAAAAAAAAAAAGAAGAAAAAAAAAGACACATACCACCTGCGCCCTAACCGTATCACCAGGCTTAAACGACTCATAAATCTTAACCTTATCCTTCTCCGTAGCCCTCACATCCTGCGCCCGAATAACCCCCTGCCACTCCGTATCCAGCACCGTGCTCCCCACCTGCTGAATCGACACGATGGCCTGCTTGGGCACCAGCCTCACCACGCGGCAGAGCACCACGTTCCCCACGTCGGGCAGCACCTCGCGCCGCCTCTCGTGCCGCCCCACCGAAATCGTCGGCAGCTCCTCCGCCGTTCGCGACGTTATCTTGGTCAGCCGCTTGAGCGGCGCCGGACCTTTGCTGGGGGCCTGCGTCACCGTCACGCGGCCGAGGAGCGACGACACGACTTGGCCCTCGTGGATGTGTGTGCCGTGGCCTGGGTGGTAGTGGATGGCGAGCCCGAGAGGCGTGCCGGGGACGGCGACGGTGGGGACCTTGCCGTCCGAGGCCATGGTGGAGGGGGGAGGAGAGGGATGCTGCTGTCTTTCTTTTTTTTGGTTGTTTTGTTTTTGTTTCTTGGCAGGGGTTGAAATGAAAGTCGAGTTGGCTATGGTGCCGGCGATAAGGATATTCTTTTTTGGGTCGAAGTGCCGAGTCGCAATTTCGGTGTCCGCGGGCGGCTCTGAAAATTCAAGATTCAGATTGGCAAAATCGACGTTGAAGCTTGGCGAGATGGCAGAGAAAGTAAAGAAACTGTCGCCCCAAGCTTGTGGAATCGGGAAGGCGGTGAATATTGGTGGTGGAAGAAGATGGGCCAATTCAACAACCAGGGGTCCGAGGTACGTACCGAACCCCGAACCCGAACTCGAACCTCATCAATTGAACTTTTTTCCTTTCGCATTCGGAAATTTCCCTCCCGGACTCGTGCGATTTTCTTTGTTGAACCTCAACTGCATCGCGAAAACCGAAAAACCACACAAGGAGGTCCCATTCACCTGGTGGACTTTTTTTTTTGGATTTTTTGTGATCGCAGGAAAGAAGTTCTTGCACCCTCTTTTTTCTTTTCTTTTCTTTTTTTATTTCCTTCTTCTAATTCTTCTTCTTGTTCCTGAATCTGTCCCTATCGTACAGAAGAACTCTCTCCCCAACAATGGCTCCCCCCAAGTCATCGTCCTCCACCGGCTGCGGCTGCGGCATCGCCGGCTGGATGAAGTTCCTCGCCATCGCCCTCGTAATCTTCACCCCCCTCATCTCCCTCGCCGAGCGCTACCACGACAGC
>JUDQ01000062.1:16621-101816 GCA_000812075.1 Scedosporium aurantiacum
AAAGATGCTTCACTCTAATGACGCTGTTATCCTTCAACGGGAGCGGGAGATCGAGGACATTGCGCAGGGTATAATTGAGCTCTCGGATCTATTTCGCGATCTCCAAACGATGATCATCGACCAGGGCACGATGCTGGATAGAATTGACTATAATGTTGAGCGTATGGCTACGGACCTCAAGGATGCGGAGAAGGAGCTCACCGTTGCCGCTGGCTATCAGAAGAAAACGACGAAGCGGAAGATTATTCTTTTACTCATAATAATCGTTGCCGGCTTGTTTATCTTACTCATGGTAAAACCAAAGCGGCACGGAGAACCACCACCACCGTCTACGGATAACGGAGAAGCGATATGATGGCCCTTTCAGAAGTCTCCTTCCTTTGATATCGAATGCTTCACAGCATTGGGATTGTATGATGTATTTTTTCAACATTTTCGGCTTCGGTAGCACTACAGTTACTGGCGTTTGATGGATGTAATGCGGTCGGTGAAGGCCTTGTATTACTTTTTCTCCTTTTTAGAAGAGACATAATGATCAACTATGGGTTCAGAGATGAGAGAACAGCTCGTACATATTTCCGAGTATATATTTATTGATATATTGGATTTCCAGAGGAGCATCACTATGGGTTCCACAAGCCATTAGAACACCCTGCTCATCCTCATCATTCGTTTGTCACTAACTCGTGGAGGTATAAAAATCATTGGTATCAAAATTGATACTCTTGAATATAACAAACCCACGAACTATCAAAAATCTCACGTTTGTACTATTATCAATTCTCGAGAGTCCACAGCCTTGGTACATTTATGGCGAGGAGAATGGCGCCAATCAGCGTGATTGAGATGATCGGCTTCGTAAGATTGTCACGTCAATTCACCAATGCGCCATGACTTGATGTCCGCGGCCATTCGATTGCTGAGTCATCTCTCCCGGTATCCACTCGGACTCTCTGCGTGGTCTGATCTTGAGTCTCTCTTCAAATACACCAATGCTGTGACCCAATAAAAGTTCAAACATTCCACCCAAAGACCTCACCATCAACCCTCGACTTGTTGGAACAAGAGATCCCGACCCTTAGATTCTCCAGGATCAATTATTCAAAATGAGGTACGCAAAGTCTCCATAGAGCTGGGACAAATACCGCCTCGTCGTCAACGAAGCCCGCCCGAGTTCAATTCGCTGCCATTCGTTTTGCGAGGTTTTGGCCCTCGGCTATTGAGCCATTCATGACCCTCCCGTGACAGGGTCGACCACATCGCCCGCCTGCTGACAAGTTTTATTCCTTTTCACAGCTTCGTCAACCGCAAGAACAACGTTCCCGAGCTGCAGCGCGTGTACCAGGCGGCGTATGCGCAGCACAACCGAATCTGGAAGATCGTGAGCCAATCCCACCCACCGCCCCCGACCTCATCGACCGAATCTAGTCTTTGTTAGCATGTCAATTGGGCCATGGCGTGACTGACCTGCTGCATTATAGAACCCCAGAAGCCGATGGTACATGACCCCCTATCTCGTTCTCCTATGGGGCACTTTCGGAGGTGAGTATTCGCCCCTCGACAATTGAAAGAATACGGGTTGTTGACGAACTGTGTGCCTAGCGACCATGTACGCCATGGGCCGAAAGGCTGCTGGATACAACACTTGGTTCAGCAGCAAATAAGTGCTCTTGACTTGGAGACAATGCATTCTTGGTCATAGATGCACGCAAGGGCCGCCTTGAGGACGAGTAGATGCGTGAGGTACTGTTCAATATACTCAATAGATTACCACATATTTCGGGTGTTATCCATGTGTTACGGGTCCATTTTGGTCATGTGAATCGATTTGAATTCCTAGACTGCTTGCGTACGCCGATCATATCAAATGCCTCCTCCTAAACCACCTGGGAGGGTCGGAATCATCATCCTTTTCTAAAATACAGTTGTCCATTGGATAGGACGCCGGGAACAGGCAGTCTGCCCATTCGTGACAAGGTAAGACAATGTCAATCGGCCGTGGACACGACCTCCTCCTCCTCATAAGATCTAGATGCCAGTAGCTCCGGGAGCCTTCTCATCCTTCCTTAGGCTAACCAATAGCTCGCGGAATCGCTCCTTTCCGGAGCCGGCGGCTCCGCCCTTGACACCTTTGCCGCTGATGTCGACAAGTTTCGCAATACGGTCCCAGCTGGTACCGCCTGAGACGGTATCTTCGCGGTTGGCAAGGAACTGCTCAGCCTCCCTGCGTGTCTGCGCAATGCCCTTCTCCTTCTTGGTGTTGTAATGGTCGTAGAAGTCGTCGATATTCTGCCTGGCCTCTGTTATGGTCTCCTCTCGCTGGGCCGCAAACTGCTCCGCGCGCTTGGCAATGGCGGCGTCACGTCGCGCCCTCCACTCCTTGACAACTTCGGGTTCGTCCTCGTCTTTCTCCTCGGCATAGGCGGCATAGCCAGAATTGTAAGTTACAGACGGGCCAACCTAGATGCACGACCGTTAGTTAGCATAATCACACATTAAGCCCAGGTAGCTAGTAGGGGTCTAACCTGCTGCACGGTAGCGATGTCAGGGAACTGTGACTCGAATGTGGACTGCGCATTATCCTCTGGTCCGCCGAGAAGGTCGTCGCCTACATTGCTTCCAACGGCCCCGGCATCTTGGGTTGTCGCAAACAAGTCGGCGTCATCGCCCAACAGAGCCTTTTCTCGAGCGAGGAAGTCGTCGGCGGAGGGGTCTTCAACTGCGGCCCTGATGTCGGTTTGAACTGCCAAATAGTGGGTTAGGAGACATGGTCTTCGGAAGGACTGTGGATACAGGCTATATGAGTCGACTAACCTCCAGAATCGAATTCTTCGAGGGATGGGAATCTGTCAGCCATCGTATCGTTCGCTGCGTTTGAGATAACTTTGGCTGTTGGTTGTGATTAAGTCGGGAACAGGTAACACTGTGGAAAATAGAAAATGGCTGGGCCCAAAAAAAAAAAAAAAAAAAAAAAAAAAAAGAGGAGAGGTTTCTTTAGTCTGAAGATATTCAGAGACGGACAGTGGAATGGAGGGGAGGATTAGGGGATGATATTAAGAGGAAGGTTCAGACCAGGTATGTAGTGTATTGTGATTGATGATGATGATTCCTTAATAGGTGGCTGCTCCTTCATTGTCATAAGCGACCTTACAGGTACGAAGTAGGTGCCTTTTACAGGGGGCCCAAATTATTACTCTTTGATCTGGAAGGTACGTACTTCCTACAGTACAATTGATCTTCAATATTACAAAGTTCTTTAATGCCCCATGATAGCTCAACTAAGCCAGAGTACAGTGCACGTGACAGGGAGAAAGAACAGCACCGGACATCTTCTTCGTTTACTTCGTAATACAGTATTGCACTACTTCATACAGTGTACTTTGTAGGCCCCACTAGAGTAGCTTTTCCCTTCTGCTATTTGCTGACTAGTTTGTCTTTCCATCTGCTGGCTTTTTGGTGAGCTTTGGTAACCGGGGCTACTCAGGAATTCCCTTATTATTATCAGAGCTTCAAATAGATAGACTCTGTTCACTCTTCCCTAAAGAGCCCACTCCTTGGAGGTGTTTATTTGATGATGATCCAGCAATTCTATACATAAAGCTGCCAGAGCCTTATATCACATCAATATTATTCACTCCAAAGAGAAATTAAATACCTTTGCAATATTGGAACGCAGTAGCTGCAAGTAAACAGCTATCTGGCCTGCAGGTCCCGAATCTGATCAACAGCTTCTTGGAAGGTGCAAGAGAGGAGAGATTGATAAATTTTAGTCTCCACCTCAGTCAACCACATTCAGCTGGGCTGAGGTCAAGGGACAAACTTACAGCATTTCTCTCAATTACATTTCAACTATTAAACATACTGGTTTCTATCTACAGCTCTTCCCGAGTCCCCAGACTGCCCTCCCTCAACCATGGCGTACAACGATGATGCTGTCCTAGCCAAGCTCAGTGCAGTCAATGAGAGCCACGATAGCATATCATCTTCCGCACAATGGATTCTATTCCACCGGTAAGGAACCCATTGGCCAATCCTACCAGTGCCTGATAAGCTGCTCACATATCATGTAGGAGACATGCAACCCGCACTGTTGAGCTATGGTTCAACCGCCTGAAGTCATCCTCAAGCACCAAGAGGTTGAGTCTGGTCTACCTGGCTAATGGTAAGTGTGCCTTTTTTTTCTCTTCTTTTTTTTTGGCAAGGGGAAACCTATCGACCTTTGCTAGATCTACACCTTTATCCTACGTGGGCTTTGATGAATTCAAGAGAGCTGACATTGCTCTACTATAGAACTTGCACAGCAATCTAAGATTCGGAATAAAATGGACTTTATCGAGGCCTTTTCTCCTGTCCTCCCAGAGGCTGTTGCCGTCGCTTACAAGGGGGCCCCGAGCGAGGTTCAAGGCAAGATTAAGAGAGTTATCGACGTTTGGAGGGATCGCCGCGTTTTCGAAGATGCAATCCAGGAGGCTATCGATGCGAGAATCGCAGGTTTGTTTGCCCCTTTTTGCACCAAGTGTCTTTGTCTTTACCCGTCCTCTAACCGTACTTGCAGACTTGGACAAGCTAAAGGGTGCAAACGCTTTTGGCGGTCCGTCTCCATTTGGTTCAGCTGCACCAGCGGCAGCAGCTGTGCCATCCGAGCTAAGCAGTCTGGTCACTCACTACCAGGGCAGTGTCAAGTACCAATCGCCAGCGAAGACAGCAGTTGCCACGGCAAACCAAGACTATCTCAAACTTACCGATCCATCGGCGCCACCTCCTTCGGCGCCAGTATATGCAGCACGACTTAACGGATTGCTAAAGGTTCTCGCATCCGCCGAAGGTGCTGTCGCGGAATCGGTCAAGGCTAGAAAGGGCCTTATTGAAGAGTTGGAAAAACTCCTCGACGCCAGCAAAGCTACGCTTGCGTCCGAGGAGAAGCAACTCCATGAACTAGGAGGACGTAAAAGGGAAATCGAGCAAAAGAAGCAGGAGGTGGAAACAAGTATCATGCGGGGTCTAAGCGCCTCTGGGGACTCGGGGATATCTCCTGCCGGTGATCGCCCTGCGTCACATACTCCGCCCGAGCCAGACCGACCAGAGATAGAAGCTCTTACACCGCCCTCGGTCAAAGACGAACCTGAGCTTCCCGAAGGCACATCGGATTTCGCGTCCCCGTCGGCCCACCAAGGTGCCGGATTTCAGCACGGTCTAGCTCCCGGCATCGAAATGCTCTCGCATCTCGCATCTCAGTACCAGTCTCTACCGTTGGCGACTAATGGTTCGAACAAACGAAGGAAGCTGGATGGCGATGACTTCCCCGATCTCGGTGGCGACGAGGAGATCGACGCGGATGTCGCGGAAATGCTGCGGAAGGACAAGGCCGCCTCATGAAGTAGATTAGAAAGTAAACCATTCATTCCATGGTCTCGGGTGGGCGGGTAATTTAAGGGGATATCTGCAGCTCTTCAATATGGCCCGCTCAGAGCGGATCAATGGGGGTGAGAAGATTGAAATTATAGTCGTGTCTCTATCACCTCTTCCCTGTGTCTCTCTATCAACTCGTGAAGACCTCTACTTCCTTTCCCAAGCAGCACAACTAAGACTATTACAAAGTACGGGGAGACTCTGTCATATGTCACGCTCACTCTTCTGCTTCACTTCATTGGGGGGATTGGCTTGGTGAGGCCCACTCGCCACAAAGTTAATGGTCACGTGATATACACTGGCATTGTTAGTGGGACCTCACAAGAGCTTGTCGGCATTTACTCATCTCTTTTCTCGAAGACAGAATCTCCGATGACGGCATTTTTTCAAAATTTAATCCGGCGCCCCGAATACTTCCTTCCCTTGCCAATTCTGCAGCGCGCATATCCCCGAAGCTCCAAGACCAAAAGCAAATGAGAATATGGGAGCGCCTTCGTGACGGTGCCACTCACCGTTAATAGGCGCTTTTATGTTCTTTCCATGAGAGCCGAGCTTACATTTATACAATAAGTCCTAACAGCATGGCTTTCAGACCTCTCTCGCGGGCGCTCCCCTGGCCGCCCTTGGGGACAGCTCAACAGATTGCGGCGGGCACTCCACTCTTACGGCTCACCCGGCCGACCGCTACACTTGAGGCATCGAGCCTCAGCAATATCAAATGGCTCCCTAACCGCAGAACTTTTAGCTCCGACTCGAGAGCTCTCGATCAACGCCAATCCGTTACCCGCACACAAGCGAACGCGCCAACCGGGGCGAGACTCTTCCATGTTGGCCTCAGAGCTTTTGCGCCGAAGCCTCGGCTTTCCGAGAGGATGTTTTCAACTTGTCAAGTTCAGTTTAAATCGAGAGACGAAGTTAAATTTACGAAGGCCCGGGCACCACCAAACCATAAGAGCGAAAACGCCGCACGAGATCCATTTCCGGATGCCGAGGAAGACACGGAGCAGTCGCAGGAGTACGGATTCACCAAGAGTGAGAGGGCTGCTAAAGCTGCGCACGTCAACCTCAGCGCTAGACTATCAAAGGAGGGCAAAACTCCAGGGAAGCCGGCTCCAAATGAAATAGTTCGACTGCTCAAAATCGCTCGACCAGAGATCAAGCTTCTCGCGATCGCCGTCGGCTTCCTCGCAGTCTCGTCATGCGTCACACTATCTATTCCCTACATTGTTGGTCAGGTTCTTGACCTAGTCACCAAGAGTGGCGACGAGAACCCGCGCCTGTTTGGCTTTACGTTGACCCAGTTTTTCTTCGGCCTCGGGGGTCTTTTGACCCTTGGTGCTGCTGCTAATTTTGCGAGAATTATCCTACTGCGCATCATTGGCGAGCGCGTCGTAGCCAGATTGAGATCGCAGCTATACCGTCGCACGTATGTCCAGGACGCCGAGTTCTACGACGCCAACCGAGTGGGAGATTTAATTTCACGACTTGGAGCCGACTGTGTTATCGTGGCAAAATCAATTACGCAGAACGTGAGCGACGGGCTCCGAGCCCTCTTGTCTGGAATTGCCGCCTTTTCCGCTATGGTTTGGTTAAGCCCTCAGCTCTCCGCAGTTCTCTTGGTTATCGGGCCCCCGGTTGCCTTTGGCGGGTGGATCTATGGCAAGGCGATCCGAAACGTAAGCCGAGCGATTCAGAAGAATGTCGGAACGCTATCCAAGATTGGCGAGGAACGGTTGGGCAATGTCCGCACAAGTCAGGCATTCGTTGGTGAGATCCAGGAGGTTGCAAGGTACAACAAACAGGTGAAGAAGATCTTCAGCCTCGGCCTAAGGGAATCCAAGATCTATGCGACATTCTTCGCCACTACGGGCTGGGTAGGCAATATGGCAATTCTTGCAATGCTCGTGGTCGGCGGTAACCTGGTGCATAGCGGTGCACTCTCGGTCGGCCACCTCACGTCATTTATGATGTATACTGCATTTGCTGGTGGCAGTGTGAGCAACCTGACTCAGTTCTTCTCGGAGCTCATGAAGGGAGTCGGTGCTGCCAGTCGTCTTTTCGAACTTCAGGATCGGAAGCCCACGATACCGCAAACGATAGGCCTCAAGGTCCCGTCTGCGCGGGGGACGATCAAATTTAACGACGTTCACTTTGCGTACCCCACCCGCCCGGCCGTGTCTATTTTCAACGGCATCAGCTTCGAGATCCCGTCGGGTAGCAACGTTTGCGTGGTTGGCCCGTCAGGAGGCGGGAAGTCCACGGTGGCATCCCTGCTGCTTCGATTTTACAATCCTACATCTGGTTCAATCACCATAAACGGGGTAGACGTGTCGAAAATGAACATACGGTCCCTTCGGCGACGCATTGGCGTGGTATCGCAGGAGCCAGTGCTGTTCTCGGGAACCATCGCGGAGAACATTGCCTACGCCAAACCCGACGCGTCGAGGTTCGAGATCATCATGGCAGCCCGAAAAGCCAACTGTACCTTCATCAGTGACCTTCCGGATGGGTTGGAGACCCAGGTTGGCGCTAGGGGAAGCCAGTTGTCTGGCGGACAGAAACAGCGCATCGCCATTGCGCGAGCGCTCATCAAGAATCCAGATATCCTGATCCTTGATGAGGCCACGTCGGCGTTGGATGCCGAGTCGGAAACGCTCGTCAATGCAGCTCTCGTCTCCCTGCTCAAGGGCCGGAACACAACCATTTCCATTGCGCATCGCCTTTCTACTATTAAGCGGTCGGACCAGATAATCGTGCTCTCCAGCGAGGGCAAGGTGGCAGAAATCGGAAGCTACGCAGATCTATCGGCCGACAAAGAAAGCGCCTTCAGCAAGCTCATGGAATGGCAGATGAGTGGCGGCGAGCCCACCGAGAACCGCGACCACGAATCGGTCGCTCGCATCACCGAGGATGACGTGATTGAGCAAGATCTCGAGGAAGCAGAAGCAGCGGGCCAGCTTGAAGAGGAGGAGCTAGATGCGGAAGTAGCGGTACAAAGCCAGTCGCACCAGTCAGACTCGACCAGCGAAGACAAGCAACGGTGATGGGCTGGTGGCCAAATGGGCTGCGATCTACGTTATGGCCAGATGGGCAGATGTCCATGATCGCCGGAACCCGATCTAACTAACCACCTCCTGTCTCCTTGACATGATTCGTTCACTTTTACTCCTATAATTTCCACCGTGTCCTTATTCGCTTCAAGGCTTTTCAGGCCGATATTTCTTTTACAATAACTCCACTCAACAACGAGGATCGCGGCCTCGGGTCCATTAGTTTTTCCCTCGGGGAAGCATTCGACGACGGCACATCGAAGGCATGAGATTGGATGAGCGGGCTGAGGGAGGCGACATACTATCCTACAGAAATTCCTCAGGAAACTATTCTTTTTTTTTCTAGAGTTCCACGTGTATCATCATCAATGATGGGTAAAAGGCGACTGGGGTGGGGGGCGGCGGCTGATAGATTTCAATCTTGAATACACTACACTATTAGAGGGTTAAAACACGTCCCAGAGATTGATGTTAGGCGTGGAAATGTGACGGGGAATTGAAGATCAATATTCGTCGTTGAAGTCCGTAGCTTAAAGCGGCAAAGGTCCATCAATCACATGTCAAACGCACGGAGGCTGGATCTAAGCTCGATTCGTCCTTCACCTTCATAGCTCCCGAGTCCGTCCCCATCCTCTGATCCTCAACCTCATCATCAGCAACGAATCATTCCCGGAGTGTGACTATCCAGGAGTCCTTGCAAATAAGAAGCTTTTCCCGACGCATTTATTCCCGATATCGTGCGTGTTGTTTGTGCAAGTTTGTAGAAATATTGGTCGTTTTGGTTATTTGTGGTTTCCAATCTCCCACCAGCACTATTATTGATCTGGTCGAAGCTCGACTCCCTCACACCAGCGACGATGGCAACCGAGGTCGAGGGCTCATTCAAAGCTGGGGACGTCAGCCTCTACACAAAGACATTTACGGTAAGGCATGCCGTTTCTTTTCTCAAAACCCCCTTCGATCGTACCATATCGTACAGCAGTGGACTCTTGGTCTCTAGACATACATCTTCAAGCCATAATCCCACCTCTTGCTAAGCCAGCTATCATGTAGCCCGCTGGCCCCATCAAAGCCAAACTCATCTTCATCCACGGCTTCAGCGACCACCTCGGCCGCTACGAAGAACTCTTCCGCCACCTATCCTCCCACGACATCCAAGTCTTCGCCTTCGACCAGCGCGGATGGGGTAAAAGCGTCACCAAGCCCGCCGACAAGGGTCTAACGGGCCCAACCGCCCAGGTCCTCGCCGACATCGCCGCCTTCATCTCCTCCAAGCTCCCCTCCGAGGAGCCCATCTTCGTCTTGGGCTCCTCCATGGGCGGCGGCGAGGCCCTTGCCCTGGCGTCTTCTCCCGAGCACGAGGACGTGGTGTCCAAGGTCCGCGGATGGTTGGTCGAGGCTCCCTTCCTGGGTTTCGCTGCCGGAGAGGAACCTTCCAGGATTAAGATCGTCCTCGGACGCGCGGCGGGGAAGCTCTTCCCTCGGTTCAAACTTATGCATCGCATCCCGCCCGAGAAGCTCGCTCATGACCCGGACGTGCAGAAGAGTCTCGCCGCGGACACCCTTTTGCACGACACCGGCACGCTCGAGGGCCTCTCCGGTCTTCTCGACCGTACGGTCGACCTCTCCTCGGGCAAATACAATCTCCTCCCCGTCGTCAAGAGCGTGTACGTGGCCCACGGAACCAAGGACCAGACATCGGCCTTCGACTCGAGCAGGCGCTGGTTCGATGCTCAAAAAGCGGCCGTGGAGGACGCCACCTTCAGGGCGTACGATGGTTGCTCCCACCAGCTCCATGCCGACCCGTGTAAGGTTGACTTCTTCAAGGACGTCGCCGACTGGATCACCCAACGCGCTGCCACGTCTAAGCCTGCAGAGGCCGAGGCACCTGCTGCCACACCACCCGCCGAGCCAGCAACCGAATCTGAACAGGCGCCTGCTTCTGCCATTGTATCCGAGCCTGCCGAAGCTGTGAAGACGGACTCAAAGCTTTGAAGATCGGGAGCAGGGAGATTGATTAAATCGACCGCCTGCCATCTGGCCCGATAATATTTGACAAATGGAGGGCCACAGAAAATGATGTGGTCGAACCTGAATCTACTAATTACCCCTACTCTTACTTCATTTTACTCCCCGAGGCAAATGGTTTCTTGGCTTCTTCACCACTTATGGGCTATCACCAGTACGCCACCGTCTTGGAACTAGACCGCAATGTACAGTATTTTTGCCATGAGACACATCAATTGATCTATACAGCTTGAATATAGGCCGCATGACACGAACTTGATGAAATTTCGTAGCATTGGTATCTTATGGAGGGCGAGAGAAAATGTGGTCGCCACACCTCTCGATTCCGTGAAATGGAACCACGCACACGGATGAAAAATCTTCTGTTCCGAATAACAGCCTCCTCCTTAGTACCTCTCTCTTTCTCTCCCCATCCCACAACCCGGTCCCTTTCCGGGATCAGTTGGGCGTAGAAGCCATCCCATGTGGGTTGACACTACCCCTGGAGGAATTCGAAAGAACATGAAGATTACTTACTTGCCTGCAACAAGTTTTGGGATAGAAATGGAGGCAGACCTATGACAACTAATGGCTCTCTTATCCTCTCATGAATGGTTCTTGGAGATCACGCCGCCCAAGCGACAGTGTCCAGGCACGATACCGTTTAAAAGGGCGATACGGGCTAGGGAGAGGGTGTAGTCCTCATTGAGCTGGAGGCCGAAACCTCGCGTTAGGATCCTCATTTCCTTGGGATGGATGATGGGGAAAATGTAGCCCAGGAGATCGTCCTCCTTATTGTTTTGCATGGCCTCAAATTTGAACTTCTCTCCCGATAAAACTAGCTCCGTGAACCCAGGATGAGCCAAGCGGTATTCGGGATCAGCGGTCCACTGGTAAGTTGGGCGAAGGACCTAGTAGCCGGGTAGTACGCCCACGAACTTATTATCTAGAGCCGCATACCCGCATGACACGGACTCCATTCTCTCCACAATAGGAAGATATTCAGTATAGGGGAGATACTTGACGGACGGGTCTGTCTGGTCACTGGTCAGATTCGGCCAAGGAATCCAGGCTGGGATTCGACGACCAGCACCGAGGACGTTGATGATCCCCGACCAAGTGAGGAGGCTCGGTCTGGCTAAAGCCTCATCTGGCGGGGAGTCTTGGTCGAGCTCACGGAACGGGAAGTTCCGGATTGGTTGTCCGAAGTTCTGGAACGGATTGCGTCTATAATATTGACCTCCTCCTTGGGCAGGAAGACCAGCCAACTCGGGTGGACCCCAGTGAAGCAGTCCTGTCAAAGAGACACTCTCGAGCTTCAAATTGATCAAGCTCTGTCGCGCCATACTTTGAATGACGGCAAGGAAGGTATGCGGAGTAGACCAGCAATTTTTGAGGACAAGGTGTTGGACATATGGCAAATTGAGAAGGTCGTCGGAGGCAGGGGTAAATGTGGCCCTGGGATTTAAATGCTGCCATGCATGTGCGAAGGGTGCGGGTAGGATAAACCGGTTTCGTTGGCTGCCAGGGCCGGACTCGCCTCCGCAGAGCCACTCGAAGTGCACAGTGGAGATCTTCTTCTGCTTGGAGATTATGCTCAGCAGCTCAAACACAGTATCGGCTGAGGTAGCTGGCATGGCCTGCTCCTCAATTACGCTGGCCTGCTCCGTGAGGGACATGCGTCTCCAGTCTGGCACCACTCCGAGGTGCACGGTGTTCAATTGCGGTAAGCTTCCCCAAAAACCATGGTCAGAGGAGCCGCAAATGGCCGCTAGATATCTTTGCAAGCCGCAAAATGGATAGTTTACCGAAACTACCCTGCTGTGGGATCTCGATGAGAGTAGGCCTCAGAGAGCGAAGAAACGCTTCCTAAACCCACCCAAATTCGAGCAATACCTCTTTCCGAGGACCTGGCAAATGCGAGGGGGAAAGGATGCGGTATGGTTGATCGTAGACATGGACGCCATGGGGTCCCCAGGCATAGCCGCCATTGCTAGCTCGGAGAGAACCCCTCACGCCCACCCAAGAACTGGGAAAACCGTCCCAGAAAGCAGGGTGAGGTAAAGCGTGAATCGGGATTGGGTGAGGCGCTAGCCGTTCACTCCTGATCGGGAGGCCCACTGGGCGAGGAATATGACGGTCCTCAGGTGTGCAAGGAACCAGCCAATTTCTTTCAGGTCCAAGAAGTCGGCCTAAACCGGAGTCACAGAATACTATGAGTTCCTCCAGGCCATGAAGGTGGGACAGACATTGAATGAAGTCGCTGGTCCTTCCCATCATCTGCTCGAGGCGTTCCATTTGGGTGTAACGGGAGTACTGATTCTGGGGGGCGGAGACTGTGTCCTCTCTCGTTTTATACGGCGGGGGATCAAGCATATCCTCAGACAAGTCGAGGGAAAATGCGAGACGAACAAAAGAGGAGCCGAACCTCTCGAATAAGGTTGAAGCCTTGTCGAGGAAAGGCTGACTCTCTGGGCCACAAGGATAGAGGGTGAACGTATGAAAGAAGTTCGATTTGCAGTTTTCTCGTTGAGCTCCCGGCTGACGAGACGGAGGCTCTTTAGGTCATCGAGATTCAAGTATTGGATAACTTGATCGAATATTTCAATGGGAACCCTATCAGAGGGCCACGACAAAGAGGAGGATCCTGCAGTTCCTGGGTTAGTTTAGTGCCATGGTGTAAGGGAGTATGTGCAGCTATCCATTAAGAATGACCAACTAAGCAGGCCAAATAGAAAGGGAACCACACGAGGAATCAGAAGAAACCTTACCTGGCATCTCGCCCTCGCCCTCGCCCTTTGCATCCATGGCTTGGGGATTGTCAGGGTCTTGGGGGTGTGTCTCTTCAGCAATATTCGCCATCTGATTGATATGCCACTGATGAGCATGAGAACAATGGATACTCCTTCCTCCACTTGGCCTGATGCGGGAATATGCTGTGATGGACAATGGAAAGAGGTTAGCATCGGCCAGATCCAGTCTACACCCAGAGGTGCTGCATCTCGTCTGCTAGCTGCGGGGGACTCGAAGGTGGAAGATTCATTACCTTAAAGAAGCTTCAGGGGCCCACAGACTTCAAATAGGAAGCCCTGCTTTCCTGCAGATCTCTGAAGGATTCAGTAGAGGGATAAAGAGATAAGTCTACTCTTTAGCAGGCAAAAGGGATATGAGGAAATGATCCAATATTCAACTGAATTAAGGATACTCCCAAACCTTGTGATGACAACAAGAGAAGGGGAGGGATGAGTACGAATGCAATGAACACGAATATCTTGAAAAAGAAAAGAAAAACAAGCTGGAGCAGAAGGCTGTGAACAAGTTTGATGATAATGGTGAACTGACACAAGGTGAATGTTATCTAGTAGGGGTTAAATCTAGCTGTCTGCTAGTTATGCCCCCCTTCCCTCCTCTTGCTTGGTTAATAGGGTCAACTGGACTTCGTAACTGCGACATACTCTCCCCCCTGTCATATTCTTGAGTTGCTAGTCCTGAGAATTCGATCCATCATCGTTTCTGGTAGCACTCCGGGGGTATTCGTCTGATGTGTTTATGTCTTCCAGGACATAAGCATCTCTATATAGGTATAGGATAAACAAGCCGGTGCTTGTTGAAGATTGTAGAGCAAAGAAAAGGCTCCGACGTCAATCAGCAACCCCGTTCCGTACAACACAGCTTCAATGTTACTGTATTGAATGAATATGCCTGCGGATTACCCTATCCTCGTCGAAAATAAGACATTGAGGCACTCAGTATCTCGGTACAGGACGGAAGCGGCCAGAAATATCGGCTCCGCAACGCTTCCGCACTATTGTCCTGAGATACCATGTTAGAGGGGAGCTTGAATGCAAAGACATAACTCAATCTCAATCTGAAACGACCAATGGATATTATGTGGGATATCGGAACGCGAATCTAGACTGATCCTCCCAGCGCCCTTTGTTTAGCGTTCGCCTTCGTGTTGTTGGACGGACATGCGACACCAGTAAGAAAACAACACCCATCGCCAGAAAAATACCTGAACTCACTCACGAACTGGCCAATGCCAGCTTGGTGGTCATATCAACATTTTATTGAGGTTTTTGCGAGGAAGCCGTTTCCCTGAATGCCATGCTCAACCGTACACCAGTAACAAAATAAAAAGCCGTGGCCAATCTCTAGTCACGCCAACCCTCACTTTTCAAACACCCTTTTTTCTTACGCCGCGGTGAGCGCCTTTCGGACACGGACACCACGCTGCCTCGAGTTGAGCCTCTCTCCGTGCGCAACAACAGCATCCGACTTCTCAACGGCCTCGTCGCCCTCGGTGAGGATGAGTTCGATGTGGCAGGGGCTCGACATGTAGGGGTTGATCTAGACAGATTCCAGAATTAGTACAAGCAAATCACGAACCGGTTTGCCCATAGCTGGACTCGGCGGAAGAATATTATGAACGTACACGACCGTGGGCACGGTAGGTGCGCCTTCGCTGCTTGGGGGCCTGGTTGACCTGGATGTGCTTGACGACCAAGTTGCTGGAGTCGAGACCCTTGGCGTCGGCGTTGGATTCGGCGTTCTTTAGGAGGCCGAGGAGGAACTGGGCGGACTTAACGGGCCATCGGGCGCGGGTGACACCGAACTGCTTTCCTGCATTGAGGGAGAACCGGTTAGTATAACATCGCACTCGAGAGCATCACCTCGACCCCCGTCCCAAGCACACAAGCATTTCTCCCCGTGTCTTGGATATCCAAAACTTTGTCAAATGCTGTTGACGCATCTGTTTTGCGCAGCGATCTGGAGGACCGGGCTTCCGAAAGAAAATGTTTACCTTGCGCACATCGGCCAATGCTGCCGCAGAATCGGCGGAAAGGAACAGCCTCCTTCTTCTCGACGACGTTCTCAAGGAAAGCAACAGCACGCTGCAACTTCCATCCGTTGATAGCTTGGGCGGTTTCCCTCGTGTTCTTGAAGGAGACGCGGAGGTAGGAGCCGCGGGCGCGGGCCGACTTGGCGGGCTGGATCTCGTGGGCTGCGTATCGAACCTAAATGCCCAAAGTCAGCATCTCCGTCATCGTGAATGCCGTCTTGAATATTATCGAGAATTTCGTCGAGATAAACATGGTCGGAGAACGGGTAATCCACGTTTGACGAGGAGAAAACAATCGACATAGGTCCTGAAATACCACCCCTCAGCTAAACCAGGGACACTTACCATCTTGATGTTTGGTGATGGAGTCGATTGCTGCTGTGTCGAAAAGTCTGGTTGGATGTATGAAGAAATTCAAAAATTGACGATGTTCCTAGGATACTTCTGAGGTTGGAGACTACAAGGACGTGGTATCTGATTGGCTGGGGTGAAGGGTTTTAGGGTTGTGGCCCCTTTGGGAAGGACTTTGAAGGAATTTGCCCCACGCAAAAGAAGGGCCTGCTTAGAATTTTATCAGAGATAACCCCACGTGATATTTGGAGTTCGAGACCTGGGACCAGCTCGAGAAAACCGCTTCTTATTTTGGAGAACTCAGTGAAGTCTGATAAAACTGCTCTCAAAACATGGAAACAAAATCCCTGGTTAGAATCCCAAACTAAGAATTATTCACAAAAACTACATGTTGTGAAAAAAATATAAGGAAGAAACGAAACCGTCTTGTTGTGATTGCAAGGGCCCCTCCCTCAAGCCAGCCGGTATCAACTGTAAACTGTTGGATGCGCTCGACTTCGTTGGGGGTGCTCGATTTTCAATTCAAGCAAGCTGCACATCCACGACCCCACCGGGATGATGATATTGGCTGGTGGGCATTTTCCCGATGTTGGGCTGTCCGGTTCTCTTGCGGGCTTCGTGTACATTTTGTGGTTGACTATTCGACGTTACCTTTAAGAGACGTATATTGTTCCACCCAACATGTCCACACGAGTTGGGCTCCGAGTGGGCCGCCCGCTC
This sequence comes from Scedosporium aurantiacum, assembly GCA_000812075.1. Taxonomy (NCBI): domain Eukaryota; kingdom Fungi; phylum Ascomycota; class Sordariomycetes; order Microascales; family Microascaceae; genus Scedosporium; species Scedosporium aurantiacum. The sequence goes on from JUDQ01000062.1 coordinate 33,002, forward strand.
TCTCCCCACACCAAGGTCTTTGAGACGATGGCGCAAGCTCTCCTCGACTTTAAGGGAACTGGACTTGGTTACAGTCTTCGTATATTGCCCATTGCTGTCTTTCGGTATCCTCTCCCGCAAGATCCCGGTGAAGAACTTCTCGGTCATCTTATTCGAAGGCACAATAATCAGGGCTCTCCTTGAATTACTGTTGCCATTGTCAAGAAGTGACTTATACCGCCCACTACTTCGCTATCTCCCTTCGGCAATTTGGCGTTACAGAAAAATGAAATACTAATGAATTTGTTGCACTGTTTTCATCTCAGGTCGGTGCTTGTGAGCCTGCTCCGAGCCTTCCCTTACAAGGCTGGAGGCGAGGCGGTTGCCAATAGGAAGGCCGAGCTCATCAACGCGAGGCGCACCTTGATGTGTACCGCATCGCCCCCGACAAATCTGTGGGGTCAAGGGCAAATATATGTTTCCACATTATGAAAAGTAACCTCATTGATGAAGCGGGAGTGGCTTTCTTGAATCAAGGCACTGCTCTCGGCGTGACAGGTCTCAAAGGCCACCGAACACTTAAAGTGTTGACGGGATTCGAGCTAATGACCTACCTTTATAGAATCTTTAGCGAAAAGTGCCTAATTCGCTAGTAGATAATGACTGGGGTATTATCTGCTTCCCTCGTCTTGGAGAGCTGCTCGGTCGATGTCCCTGTTTTATCCATAGCTCAGGGCTGAGATGTCAAGTATCACTCAACTTGATTTCTGCTCTCAATCTATGGATTGGGGGGATGTCTCTTTGGCTTCCACTCCCGGCATGTCTCTGACTTTCGATCCTTGGACTTGGAAAATCCCATGACCTCGTTGACAAGATGCCGCGCTTAACAGCGGGAGTGGAGTTGCGAAATAGATATCAACATGGAACATGAAGTCTGATTGTTTGAGTCTGCACGTGATTTGGGGCCTGAAGCTAGGAACGGAAGTTCGTCGGGTGAATTATCACGCTCTGCCAATCAGGGGCCTCAATTGCCTGCAAGGTCCCCGCATGCTGCGCAGTCCAGTCCAGCCCTTCAATAGCAGGCCGAAAATTTTCCCAAGGTGAAGGAAGCTACCAAAGGAAGAAAAAAAAAAAAAAAATTTCTAGGGACTCGCCCCCAAACAGTGACCTCCAGCCATCTTTTGTTAATCTTTTCGAGATTCCTCGAACTTTCCAGTTGCAACACTGGTCGTGGAACCGGCTCGTCGTCCTCGTTCAGCTTTATTCATTTCAAGAATTTAGCAACGAAACGTATTTTTGTCGCAGTACAGCACTCTCTGAAGCTTCGCCCAAGTTCCTCATCTCTTTTCGGCAGGCTTGAAATTCGCGATACCCTGAAGCCTTGTGATCTTTGTCTATAATCCAGAATGGCCCCCGGATTCAGAGGAGGACGTGCTGGCGCCCGTGGAGGCGGTCGAGGCGGTGGTGCTCCCCGTGGTGGCAGAGGTATGTGATCAACCGTCTTTGACTGCCCCTTCAGATCCATGGCCCGCTCTGGGCTCTGTTGTTCTAGATGTCTAGTGTTATTAGATCGTGTATCTAACATCGAGACTGAATAGGAGGCGGTGGAGCTGGAGGATTCCGTGGTGGACGAGGCGGCGGCGCCGGTGGACGTGGTGGTTTTGGTGGAAGGGGTGGTTCGCGGGGTCGTGGCGGCCCCCGCGGCGGTGCTAGGGGAGGCAAGCCGGGCGGCACGAAGGGTGGCCAGAAGGCTATTATCGTTCGTATCATCCTAGCCCCGGTGTCTTATCACCATAACCCCCACGGCTATCGCTAACTAGTGCGGCTCTTAGGAACGGCATCGTCACCCCGGTGTGTTCATCTCTCGAGGAAAGCAGGACGACCTCGCTACTCGCAGCTTCGCGCCCGGTGTCAGCGTCTACGGTGAGAAGAAGGTCGAAGTCAACGACACAGTAACCAACGAGGACGGCACCACCACAACGACCAAGATCGAGTACCGTCTATGGAACCCCTTCCGTAGCAAGATCGCCGCTGCTATTCTTGCTGGTATTGATACGCTCTACATCACTCCCGGAAGCAAAGTCCTGTACCTCGGCGCCGCGTCTGGAACCACCGTCTCTCATGTTTCGGATATTGTTGGCCCTACGGGTCGCGTCTACGCTGTAGAGTTCTCTCGACGCAGTGGCCGCGATCTTATTACAATGTGCCAGAAGCGCCACAATGTCAACCCCATCGTCGAGGATGCTCGAAAGCCCGCTTCCTACCGCCTCTTCGTTGATGGCATGGTAGATGTCATCTTCTGCGACGTTGCCCAGCCCGATCCCGCTCGTATCATCGCTGAGAACGCCGGATGCTTCCTCAAGGTCGGCGGAAAGGTGCTCCTCAGTATCAAGGCCAACTGTATCGACTCTACGGCACCTCCTGCCCAGGTGTACGCGCAAGTTGTTGAGGAGATGAGGGCTTTGAAGTTCAAGCCTAAGGAGCAGATCAGTCTCGGTAAGTACCTCAGCCGGGAATCCGGAGCCACTGGATGGATAAGACTAATAAAATCGATGCAGAGGCGTACGAGCGTGGCCACGCCATGGTCGTGTTTGAGTATCTCCGTTATTAAGCTGTCAGTAGATGGCGCCTCGCATGACGGGTGACGGCAGGACCGGCGGGTGTCGCATGACCCCTTGGCTTGTTGCTTACATCCTGATTCGAGGTGCGCGAGTCGAAAATGGAGGTCGCGGAAGAATGTTGAGGTACCATGGTTGGAACTACAGGCTACGGCGTTGGGGTGAACTGATAATGGCTCTTTTGGCTTTTTCTTTCTTTTTTTTTTTGTCGTCTGTCCTATTTTCTTGCACTTTTTTCATTGTAGATTCCCTCTACGCATCGTTGGGTTGCATCGTTGGTCTCTACTGCTGATGTAAAACTTGATACTTGACATTTCCCGGGGTATCCATATTTGTAGTACTCTTCAACTGATGATTAGCAGATGTCAGAGGTTGCGAGTTGTGTCACAGTGAATATTGAAGTTTTGATCTCTTCGCCGAGCGCTGTTGCTTTCCGCCTCATACAATCCTGTTGTTCCCCATCCATACATAAAGTAGGGTGCGAGAGGCCACCTTAAGACGTGCTGAGAACCGGGACTACATCACGTCTGGCCAACCACTGGTAATTCGACTGGTCAGGTCCTTTGCCTTCTGCCAACCGATTCTACTCCTACCAAGCAAGTCTTATATCATGCCAATGAGAATCTATTGTCCAGCGCAGTTTAACCTATTGAGAAGTCTCCTAGAAACTTTTCGGTCTGTTCCCTGTGTGCAAATGACCCGTCCAACTGAGACTCAACCTCCTTTCTGGACCTCATCCTGGTCCCATATATTGTTAACGGCCGAGATCTCTGTTATTATCCTTGAGGCCCTCCAAACTATGAAGAACTCGACGGGGTCTCCGGCCACCGTACAATGTCTCGCGGATAACACCTCAACTCAGGCAGATCCGTCACGATCCGTACGGGGAGCGCACAGTCCTGCTGCCAATCCATAGAATCCGCGGTCTTCTTCTCCTCGACGTGTATCTGGTCAACCGCGACGACCGACGGGCCGGCCCAAAAGCCGATCGCGCTGGCTTGGGCGGCTGCCAGCGCCGCGAGGGTATCTCGGAGGCACGCAGCGCGGGATTTCATCAGTTCGCAGGCTGGGCAATCTTTTGGGGCGGGGTCCTCGCGGCAAGATTGTGAGGGTGTTGAGGCCGCCGCCGGCGGCGGCTGAGGGGAGCGTATGGCAGTGGATGTCGTTGGGCTTCTGTTGGAGTTCGGGGGCGTCATGTCGGTATCGCCATCGATGTCTTCGTTGGAAGTGTCACGTCTGCGCCGACGGCCACGGGGCGGTGATGATCTTTGGCTTGTGGGTTTCGACTTTTGCGTATTGGGAGTGTATGGGGAGCCTCTCTTTCCTTTGTTGGAACGCCTTCTCTCGTGTTTCCTGGATCTCGCCATGATTGTCTTGGGGAGCTGGTCTCCGATCGATGGGTCGTTTAAAGAGCCCTTTACTTTTCGACCTCGAGCCGTTGAGACGCGTTAAAAGCTGGGTGATATCGGTAAGCAAGGAGCTCGGGAAATGCCATCGCTCGCGTGTAGATACCATCTCTTGTGTCTTCCCTTTGCACTTTTTGGGGCATCTACACTCTTGCGCATCACTATTTTCTTATACTAGCTCTAGACGCCTAAACCATTTTCTCCCTTCGCGGCTTTGTGACCACCGAAACACTTCGGTTGCGCAAGCAGTCGACTCTGCCTATCTGTTCGATCGTAACATCGAATGACGAGGACGACAGGAATCATCTTTTCCGTTCTATGGGCACTATAACTGACTCCGGTTGCAGACCAAGAGATCGTCTGCGCGATGGCCCGGCGGGACTCATTGTGGTTGACAAAGGGCTATAGAGAAGAAGGTTATGAGCCTTTTTACAGGAGTCAGTTAGACACAAAAGTCATAGACCTGGCCTACAGACAATGCCCTGCATGTTTTGCCATCATCGAGGAGTAATACGATAACATCACTGCCTCGGAGGCAGAAAGGACGATGCCAGAAGGGAATAGGTACGGAAACATTCTTCGATCATCATATGTCCCGTTGACAATGCTACCTATTGAGAGTCAGTTTATTACGAAGTAATAATGATTCTGAGTCTTCGGATTGCGTGGACTTGCCTGTGTCAAAGGGTTGGAATCACACAACCTTAGACTCTGTCGAAGGCAACATCATAGCACACTATGGAGGCAAACAAACGTCCTTACACACACAAGACCTCGCAAAAGAATAACCAAATGGAAGGAATCGAGCGAGTTCGAAAACCCTCTGTCGCAGAGTCATGGTGCAATACCAAGTCGATACTCTCGAAACTTCTTCTTCCCAAGCACACCAGCCTTGTCCCATCCTCTCGTCCTAAGGACATCAAGGCTTTCTCTTCTACAAGAACCCCCTGACTTGGCCGGCTTCCCCCAAGAACATACGACGCCAAGAGGGTCATGCTTTTGATAGTACGAAGTAGATTACACACGATGGCCGGTAATTAAGTTGTGCACTGGCCTCCAATATCAAGGAGTAATGCGCAGCATGTGGGTAGCAGCCTGATAATCACACCAACCGATGGCGTCTGAGGAGTACTTGCGGAAAAAACACTAGTAAAATACTCCGCAGTGTCCAGGTTGGGGATTCCTCAAACTCATCTACTATACGTACTTCGTAGATGTTCCTGTCAGGGGGCACTCACCCACCAGCATGGTTAGCTCTACGAACGAAAGAGAAGGGGAGATGGGGGACCTTGGGTCGGGTCCCTCCACGATTTCCAAGAAATCTCAAACTCTGGACGTAGTATCAGTCATGGGGACCGAAGGGCGGAGGTGCTTGTTGAACCTCTGTGTGGGCTCTATCGATATTTCCAAGAGTCTAAAGGTATGAAGTTAGGTGAAGCCATCACCGTGTGCTGTATATGCCGCCACAAATGGTCGGGCCGAGGAAATAGAATAGGAGGTTGGAATTGCCCGAGGAATTACTTCGTACACTAGAGGCGGCTCTCACGCCAGTGTAAATCAATTTTCGGTTCTTCGAGTCTACACTAGTAGTGCTTCGTATGTTCACGACTGCTCTAACCACACCGATTCTAGCTTGAGATTTTAGTTAATAGCTCCTCGCAGAACAGAACAATTTTGGCAAGTGTCTTTTGCGCCACCTTTGGACGTTTCTTCGCCATCTTATTTCTCCTCCGCTAACCATGTCTGCCTGCCCGAGCCGAAAGCCAGAAAGAAAGCCAGCGCTAGAACAACAAGGGCAGGCAACGAACCCTAATGTCTAGTTTCCACCACTTGTCGTGGTGTGTAGTTTATACCACGGAGCCACGCATGAAAGCAGGCTAGCGCGGACTTGGCACCACGAGGCCATACTGCCCTCAGGACTCGGGCTAGGTCTAGTGTAAGACTCTACACTACTTCGTACTTCGTACTTGTATTGGTGGATGAAGTGCGAAGGATGTGTAGTGTATTGCAGTTGTCGTCGTCTTCGCTCGGACTTGGCAGGGACCAGGCCGGGAAGGAAGGTCGAGGCGTCGGAAATCTTGACACAGCACTACGCCTTTTTGGTCTTCACGTCGAGTCAAGGTTGGGAAGGGGGCCAGGGGCCTGGAGTCAAGATCGCACAAGGTGGGCAGGATGAGGGACCGAGGGTTCAGGATTGTAGTAAACGAAGACACCTTACAAGTATGAAGGAGGGCGGAACACTTTGCACATTTCATATCGACAGTTTACATGAAGGTGCGCTACGCTACGTTACGAAGTACGTACGACACTTACACTCAACTCTGCGTAGTGGCGCCCGCTAAAGGAGGGATCTGTGCACATTCCACATTTGTCGTGACTTGAGCTCGAGCACTAACTGGGACCAAGTATGCAAGTATGTTGGTTCCCGAACTGGCGCAGACTCCGTCCTGACTGGCCTGCAATCTCCTTCGCTGTTTTGAACATCCATATGGTTTGCTCTCCTAGATCATTGGCTGGCCCGTATCCTAGTATTCTTGCAGATCGAGTCCGAGGGATTGGAGGAAGGGTTCAACATTCCAGAGACGGGCCTTGTGATGTGAGCGACGCCACCAGCACCGTTGATAGGGACTGCAAACCCGGCAGTTGCAAAGCAAGGAGCTTCCGTTGATCAATGATTCTTGACGATCAATTGCCCGGAATGGCTTGGCGGTAGATAATGCCGAGTGCTATTGTCCTAGGGAGAAACTTGCAGCACACCAACTGCACGAGAGACCGTCGAGAGTTTAAGTTGATGTTTTGTCTGGAGTCCGGCAGTATTCAAGGTGATGGACAAAACCGAATCGGCAAAATGCATCTGCAACACCGACTGCGTGGAATGCAAAATGTGTGTGCCAAGGATCAAATTTAGATGAAAAGAAATAAAATAAAAAACGGCAGTGGGTTTTCATCAAGCGGCACGGCAAAACACAGACGGAAACACGAGAGATGTATTATCTTGTCTTCAGCCGGATGGCTTCTGGAGGCAGTGCGGTCGGGGGAGAGTCTAATATCCTACGCATGCATCCCGAGGAGCTGGGTCTGTAACTTAGGACAGCCTCTCTGCTCTCTGATGCCAAGTTGAACGCGGCACTTGTGCCGAGACATGAAGCTGTGGCTGTAGTATGGACCACAAAGGGAAGACTTAGCATTGTACTAATAGCAGGAGAGATGAAAATGTATCCATGGACATTTGGAAGTAACAAAGGACGACGCGATATCTTGAAGCCCTCCTACCAAACACAACACCGACAGTCTCGGCTGTTTTGGTACACAGCCTGACTATGCGCAATGGGGGTGGAACGAATGAGTGATGGTCCCCCACGCTCGACTTACACCGGTATATGCAAGGGCAAATATTATATTGAAGATGACTCTTCTCGGACCATGGCTTTGTCTGCTGATCCGCGGCCATTCAGAGTAACGGGCGATGACGGGCGCGCGGTCAATCAATATCGATCTATTCTGGTGGATGCGTCAATGGGAGTGTTGGACAGGACCGATGAGCGACTTGAAACCGACACAAACACCGAAATAGAGACTGTATTGACTGTATTTATTTCGCTGCAAGATCGGGAGCAGCTGGGATTCCTCTTCTAGCCATCTGTATCCTGCCAAGCAAGATCGTCCTTGATAAGGTCGGAGGCTGGAAACATACGTCAATTGTCCTGACACCACTCTCGACGAACCCTGCTGTACCCCCCGTTTCGCATAGTAGACTACTAATACCCTGTTGAGGAGTGAAAGAACTGGGAATGTGGCGCTGCTATCCCCTGCTGGCTATCCGAACTTCATAGGATCCATGATAATCTAACCTACCCTAATACCCTGTCATCGATGGCGTACCTGGTCGCGGCATGGTTTGCAGGGAAGAGTACTCGCGTATTCAGTTTAGAAGGTTACTAAAATATTCCTTCTCCCTTTCTTCCCTCTCTGCTCCTCCCTTACTTCAATAGGGGTCCTGTGATGTAGCAACAGGGGCTGTGGACTTGGTCTGGGGTGGCTACTCCGTACTTCGTAGACGCAGTTTAGGTGCCGCAAATGACCAAAAACGGAAGGTCGATCGATGTGTTAAACATTTTTCATCAACACGGACAGTATTTGACAGGCTCTTAATAGTATCTGTTTTCAGGGGCTCAACATTATTGATTCAGCCTTGCGGCATTTGCTCATGGATAAGTTCCCGAGAATCAGTGCAGGAGAGTGTGCAAGGGATGAGACGAACATGAAGAGTGGAAGAAATGGGGGCTTAGGCGTAGAAGTTCGGAATCAAGGGGAACAAGAGTCAAACGAACTAGACACGACAGAGGCTTCTTCGGAAATCATCATTATCATCACCTTCATCATTGATTGATGCGCCTCGAGCAAACTTTGTCTCTTTTCGGCAGCGGCACATCACCTTCTTCCATTTCCAATCGGTCTGCTTAACACCATCATATCGAGTTGGAGGGGGGAAGAATATGTGAATCTGTTGGTTGGGAGACGCCACTAAATCTTGCTCCGGTGAACAATTCGCTTGGTTCTGGTGGAAAAGACTTTCGAATGGCGTTGATCAACCCCCGAGGCTCGAACTTCCAAGCCACTGACTTAAGTTTTGCCTAAGAAACGTCGCAGAGCGAGCTGGGTCGCAGTGGCATCAATCGATGAATGCCAATGCCGGATTACGCAATGCAGCTCGTTTTAAGGCGGTATCACCAATATCACCGAAACGGTAAGGGTTTGAAGGGAGTAGGAGTTGCGAAGCAATGCCCCCGATCCTACTGCACTACGCAAGGTGGCCATATACTTCACAGATAGTGGTGGTGGTTTCTTGGGAATCTCTCACTTCGCTTCTGCTGTGTTGCACTAATATATTGAGGCATCATGTCCAAAGCGTTGCCCTTGGTAGGTGTGACCCGCGTGGGGACCCTCGCTTCGAAGCCGTCAATGGGTGTTGTGAGCCGAGAGCATTCCTCGGGTCCAATTTACGGTTGATATCAGAAGATGGTCCAATGAATCGACGAGGTCAGACTTTCAGAGCAGGACAACACGGCTCTCCCTTGAAGCATGAGGCGGAAGCTGAAAGGACAACAGGATGATAACCGATCATCATGCGGCTCTTGCATGCTCATACAAGTACAAGAGAGAAAAAGCAATATTCCTCATGAAGTCCGTGTAATAGTAATAAAGAAAAAGAGCACTGAATATTGGATACTACGTACGATGTGGGGAGAGAGCCGGTGAGAAACTGGTTGTCGGAACCAACACTTAGTGGTAGCGATAATACGTTGCAATATTAAAAGGCCCCATCCAGAATGCTGCGCTTCATGCCAAAGCAAGACGGCTCTGGGGTTCGGTTCCTGATTTCTGGGACGTCGTTCGTCGCGTCGGTGCTCGGCCCAGACAGAGACATCGATTTATCGATACACTTGCTCTCACGGAAAGGCGCATTCATACTGCAGTCGAGAATAACAACATTGCTTTCATACCTCGTGGGAGGAGGGGGCCGTCAAACAAGGTTGATGCCTGGTTCGGCAGCACAAACCTCCCCTTCTCGGTCAGGAGACTTAATCCCCCCCCAAACTGCAAAGAGCAGGCAGCTCCGATGGGCTGTAAAGCTTAAAATTGGACTGAAGCAATTATGACCGCAGGGGTTGTTTCTCTTTGTCTTCTAGTCGACTTCGAGGGATTCTAGCCATTAGTCCGGCCCACCACACCTGGCCTGTTGAGGGAAGTGGTGTAGTGGACGGACGCACCGACGCAGGGGGATACAATGATAAATCAATTGATCAATTGATTGATCAATCCAATCACAAGTTTCCGCGGGTGTCGTCGGCTTGCGAAGGATTGGAGAGAGTCAGAGGCCATCACAAGCGTTGCGTTCCACATGATAATAGTCTTTTCAATTTTGACGCAAGACTTCGGTGTCCAAAATCCATTTCCATATCGGTTTCAGAAAACAGCACATTTGCAATCTTTAGTTTACTTTGAGTAAGTGGCTTGTCGCGTGCTTGCAGCAAAAACGTGGGATATTGTAGATCAACCTAGGTTGTTAACTTTGTGCACACTTTTAGACTAGTAGGGGTGAAGTCATCAATTGATCCTCTCGTCAATGCAGGCGCAATTGAATGTGCTGGATTGATGCGCTAAAAAAAAAACGCCATGGGGAGGGGAGGGGAAAGACAGATCCCCGCGTGGCTTGCAATCCCCAGATGTCGCCGATGCTCATCATCGGGCGATCATGAGCAGCTGTGCAGCTCCCCACAGACGAAGAGAAGACCTCTTACCTGGGACTGGGAGGCGAACTAACGAGGGGAAATTGTTAGCATAATAAAATCCGAACTGATTCGATGTTCCCATACCCCGAGTTGTGGAGTACGGGGTCCCCAGGTCGTCCCCAGGTCAGCGTATCATTGTCAAACTTGGCTGCCGCAGTTCTCAGTTGCCAAGCAAGAACAAGCAGCATTCGAGAGACGATTTTTGAGTGACCAAATAAGGCGATGGATGGGTTGGCGAATCAGTTTGCGCGGGGACTTGGAGCTAAAGTACTTCGTACGAAGTGCGAAGTAGGCTCGAACGCATGGGCACAATAACTGATGTGAGGTTGGACAATGCTCAAAAAACGGGGTAAAGGATATTGGGGATATTGGTTGGGCTTGGGTCTCGGTGTGAGCCAGGCGTCAGAGTGAGGTAATTAGCAGTCTCCTTTCAAAGAGGAAATCCAGTCCGAGTACCTCGACACCGAAGTGCGTATCATGATGGTAACGAGACTTGTGGTCTAGACTCTAGAGCTAAGCTCTCGCGAATCAGGGTCGTGGGCGGGCGCTAGCTTTCGCAATTGGGTGATATGGTGATTCGAAATTAAAGCACTGCTAACTTTCGATTTCCAAGCCATTCACTGGCATGAAGAAGATCGACTTGTGTGACTCCGCTAAGACAAGCTAGTTGCAAGATATCGAACGACTGCTCCTAAATATTAGATTTTCTTTTCTTTTTTTCTTCTTCTTCTTTTTTTTTTCTTTTTCTTTCTTCTTTTTTTCTTTTTCTTTTTCTTTTTTTGCAGGCTTCTGCGGACTCCAGCGGCAGGAGCGCAATGCCTTCACCTCCAGTGTTGACAATAATGACTTACAATCTAACTACGAAGGCTGCTGTGTAGGTGTCATACGAGGACATCGAAGTAGACCGCTGAACCTCAGCTGGGATTGAGCCTGGTGCGGGCATATAACACCTTTGTTATGAGGGGTAACAGGATAATACACTACCGCCTCCTCTCCACAGACAGATTTGACCCAATCACCAATGCATCCTCGGAAAACCCAGTGCCAGACAGATGAACAAGAGTTGGGCTTGTCCCTGTTCATTCTTGCAGCACAGCAGAGCGGGAAGGAGGAAGGCAGGCCCAACCAAGTCCAAAAAAGATAAAAGCAGGTGGCTAATTGCTGGAAGGGACACCCCTGGCACAACAACGTTTTTCTTTGACAGGGGTTTCGAATCTGTCTCCGCCCGCTGGCCCGCTCCCTCCCAATCCGGATTAATGGAGACTGGGGGACCCACACACACGGACATGTGGTCTGCATGGCAGGATGGCCAGGGTTCCTCTTCTGGACATTGGTCCAAGTCTCGAGGCAAGAACGTGGTTGATGTTGTAAGCTGCCCCACATCCTCGACTTTTGCCTCCGGGGCGCTCCTGCAGGTCAAGTGTTTGTTAGCCTGGTACAAGAGGAAAGGACTTCGGACACTACACTACACTACGAAGTATTGGTGTCGATGCTGGCTGGCTGGATGTGATCTGGTCATACCATTTGCCAAGCGTTAATGCAGCTGCTTCGGAGGATACGACGAGTAGGTTAGTGCACTACACCAGAACCATGCGAGTTCCTCGCCAGCGAAGGAATCCTTCCTTCGACATGGGCGGTCTAGCCATGTGGTTTGACTGGCCTGAAGAACCGAAATCCTCGTCGCATTGCATCCAGCGTCACCGTCATCACCACACACTATACCCTCCTCGACCTGGATGCAGAAACGCCCTACACTACTTCGTACACTTCTCCGCACACAAGATCAATGTGCGGAGTAGTGTAAAGTCATCCACCCACCCTTAGCCGGTAGGAGACTTTCCCCCCAGTTCCAAACAACCCTGTAGATCTGCTCATCATCCTGAATCACATCTCCGAAGTACACAGCGAGATTTTGCTGCCTTGCTTCGTCTCTCCCTCCTTCTCCCTCTCCCTCCCCTCGCCCTCCGCTCCTCAATTGATGCGTGTCGTCCATTTTATCCCTTTATACCTGTGCCGCTCTCTTCAAACATTCCAACCCGGTTATTCAGATCGGCTTGTTTTGCTTCTACACACCATCTTGGCTTTGCCCAGCTCATTCTGGCGGGCGTCTGTCTGCGCTGTCTGCATACTTTAATGGGCGCCCCGTCCCATTCATTCCCCATTCGATCCAGATCTGGTAATTGCAATCCTCTCCAACATCGTTGATCCCTGCCCTTTGTACTCTTGGCACTCCAGGTGTCCCCGCAGACTCGAGTCCCTTGACCAGATCTGCAGCATAATATCTGACCAGGCCCTTCACCCTTGCCTCCTTCCACGCGCCAGTCCCGCAGCACAGTAGTACACTAGCGTAGTGTACTTCCACTCCACTACTTCGTCCAAGTACATACCCTACCACACCTACCCTCTGATTGTCATTGACATTGACTTGAGAGGAGGGTGCCCTGTTACTTTATACCACTGGCACGACAACATAGTACTTCATAGACGAAGTATACGAGCTCGCCTCAGGCAAGGGACAACGCTTGTACTGTACTATATAGTATTTGACGTCGTCTTGGTGGAATGGTGGTGGGGGCAGGCTCCGTACCACGACTATTATTACTTAGTATTAGTAGGACGGACGACCACCAATACCACGCCTATTGATCCCTCGACAAGCCCACACTCACTCACACTCATTCTTTTAAACGCTCCTCTCTGCACCCTCATTAGTCTACAGACAATCCAGCGAGGTGGGTTTTTATAAACTCTCTTCCTCCTCCATCCAACCTTAACCTCCACTTTCGACTTCAGCTGGCTACGCCTCCTCGCGAAGACCGCATCTACATAGGAGGGAACTACAGCAACGATGTCTCTGGCGGACACATCGCCAGCCACGCCCTTTGGGGCTCAAGTGATGGCGAGGGGCAGCACACACGAGCCGTACATGCTAAGCGACGAAGCAATTCATATAATTTCCATTCTCGAGAGAGTCAGCTCAGTGCCTTCTCTGCTTGCGTCGATCTTCGTCATAGTCACCTTCCTGACCTCGCACGCCTTCCGGAAACCCATCAATCGCCTCGTGTTTTACGCATCCTTCGGCAACCTCATGACGAACGTAGCCACTCTTATGTCGCTGTCGTTTATTAAGAGTCCTAACAGTGCCGGGTGTCAGCTGCAAGCCTTCCTCATCCAAATGTAAGTCCGGATGACCAGACATATTTCTAGAGTTATCATCCGTTTATTGACTGGCGAAATCTAGGTTCATGCCTGCTGATTGTCTTTGGACTCTGGCCATGGCTATTAATGTCTACCTGACCTTTTACCAGAAGTTTGATGCCCGCAAACTTCGCAAGATGGAGACTCCATATCTCATCTTCAACTACGGCGTGCCCTTGATCCCCGCCTTCATCTATATTTTCATCAAGGATAAGAGTGGATACCGAATGTACGGAGATGCGACACTATGGTGCTGGGTGACTCCTGAATGGCAAACCTTTCGAATCGCCACCTTCTATGGTCCAGTCTGGTGAGTGTCTAGAAACAACAGAAGAACGATCTCACCCGGAGGCGAAACAACAAAGAGAAAACTAACCATTGTGATGTTACTCTTGTTTAGGCTGGTGCTCTTCTTTACCATGCTCATCTACATACGCGCCGGACGAACGATTTACGAAAAGAGAAAGATGCTTTACAACATTAGCGTCCCCGAAAGCGACACCGACCCGTACTCGACGTCCAAAACGACGGAAGTTTTTGTTACTACCGAAGTAGTTGATCGTGGCCAGGGATCTATGCCGCCGGCTGCTGTGGTTGCGGGTCGTCACCGCCGAGACTCCAGTGTTACGAACCCCCAACAGGCACAGGCACCGGGCGTTGCAGCGTACTCGGTCACCATTTCCGCTGATGTTGAGAATCAAGTTGCGGAGCCCATCCCGCCGACTGCGACAACTACCATGCACGTGCAGAGCGGGCCTTCCAACAGCACCAAAAACACGCTCTCTGCACTTCAACGACGAAAGAACTACGAAGCGAACAACGCGGCCTGGTCTTACACGAAGTGCGCTATTCTATTCTTCGCAGCCATCCTGATTACGTGGATCCCGTCCAGTGCCAACCGAGTCTACTCGATTCTCAATCATGGCCACTCAATTCTTGGACTCGAGTATGCTGCGGCATTCGTCCTTCCGCTTCAAGGATTGTGGAACTGTGTAATCTACATTACCACCTCCATGACCGGATGCAAGACATACTTCCGAGAGTTGGGTCTCTTGCCCGCACCCAAGTCGAACGAGAATATCGCCCTTCGATCCGACTTCTCTCGACGTAATGGAACGAAGAAGTACGAAAGTGAGAGCATGACAGAGCTCCAAATTAGCCGACCGAACTCGAATGATTTGCGATCTCACTAGTGAGTGGGACAAGTGGGAACTGAAGATGGCAAGACGAAAAAAAAATTTTTTTTATGAAGCGATCCACACGAGTTTTACGGCAGATTACGAGGGCCGATGAGGATGATGTTATCTTGTCTGGCCATTTTTTTTTTAGGCGGAGTGTCTGCGCTACGACTACTCCTGCTTGCCATATCACTTTTGATTCGCATTTTCCCCTTAGATTTTCTACCCTACGGCCTTCGATATGTCACCGAGCGATATTTTCTATTTTATTTTACTTTATTTTATTTTTATTTTTTATCGCTTTTTTTTTGGGCCTAGCCTTTTCTCCTCTCTTGCCCGTAACGATGGGCCCTGGGTCGGACTCTTACCGGAATGGTTCAATGGAGTTGGAGGCGGGCGCGACAGCGACTAATCTTTGGCTCACTGGCTTTTTGCGGATTTAGGGAAACCAGGGCAGGTTTTGATGCCTTCATTAAGGCTGGTACTCTATTGGAGGTTCTTGTGTGTTTATATTTCTCGTTTTCTTTCTCTTTCCTGCCTGCCTCTTTTTCACAGTTCGACGAGCTGTCTTCTGTGGATAGCACTCTCCCTAGTACATTATACCCGGCCCCCTACTACTATATGGCCATGATCCCTGTAGTGTATATATAAATAAATAAGACTCGATATTCTATAATACATAGTTTGTCCTCACTTCGAGATAATGGTTGAAGCCATGTGGCGGTCTAACATGGTTCAGGACATATGATTCCCAGGTCCTCATCTTAAGGGCCTGGAGCGCTCCGTTGGTCCGCACAGACAGTTGGTGATCTCAGGATGGCCAGGGAACCATGTGTCTCGGCAAGGATTTCGCGCACATGGCATGTCTTTTGAAACGATGAGAAGAATGCCAAGCGCTCCGGAGGAATTACGAAGGAATAATAGTGTGTTTGTTCGGAGGGCTACACTACAGTAGCAGGGCTTCCGATTGGGCTTATTGCATTCGCTGGTCGACGGCTTCTTCCCTTAACTTGCCTTGCACGCAGTAGTACGCCTACTTAACGTCGGACTCTGCTTGGAATCCCCCAACTCTCCTACACTACACTAGTGCTCGCCGGGCTGGATGCAGTTTGCTTGAGAGGTGCTAGAACGGCTGTCGTGGGATGTTTCGTTTTTGCTTTGGCATATGGGGCCATTAGGCTTCTTTACGCCTAGCGAGAACGATAGTACATATTACCACGTAGTACTTTGTAGAATGTCGTCTTTTTTCCCTCGTCGGTGATGGTTACCACTTCGAGCAAAGGGGCGGGGCGGTGGAACAGAGGAAAGAAAAATTGGGGGGGTTTTTTTAACAAGGGGCAAGGAATGCGGGCGGGTAGTGTGGAGCGTAGGATTTGAACGAGATCAAGAAAAATCTTGGGGTAAAGGATCTCGCCATGTCGTTGGTTCCTGTATGGTCCCCACCGAGGCTTGGATGTCTTGCCCAGATGGCGAAGGAAGAGAGCGTTTTTCCTTCTGGAGTAGGTGGCATTGGAAAAGCTTGGCTTTTTGAGTTTTACTGGATGATTCTAGTGTACTTCGTCAACGGCTGGCGAGGGCATCGACATCGCGTACGAAGTATTACTTGAAGTCAACATTGAAACTAACTCCACTCCACTACACTACACTACACTACCCATCAATTGATCTTACGTTCGTGTTATTTAGCTTCGGAGGCAGTAGCTTTTTATTCTGGTGATGGGGCTAAAAGAGTGGTGGACACTAAAGCAGTGAGCCACTTCAAACGTCTGGCATCAATGATGGCGTCTGAGGCTAAGGCTTAAGCGTACACTACGAAGTACACTACTTCGTATGTCCACTAAGAAATAGTGCTGATGTACGAAGTACGAAGTACACTAGTGGGTACGAAGTAGGTGGTGGTAGCATCCATCGTCTGCTTCAAGCACGAAAGGGGGAAGCATTCATGATTGATATCAATTGATGTTGCAGTCAACAAGAAGACTAGCAGACTCGTTAATTTCCGTCTCTCTGGGCCTTACGAAGTAGAGCCGTCCTGCACAGTAGTGGGCTGGTAATTTTTTGAGAGATTGCTTGCGGAGCTTCGGCAGGGCGCCTTATGATGGATTGTCGTGTACTTCGTACGTGTACGAAGCAAGTAAGATATTTGGAGCAGTGAACTGGGCTGGGTTGTTCCTGTTGAGTGATGAGCGGGACGTTTGAAGTGGCGTGTCAATCAAGAACAAGAAGAAAAAGAGATCAAAAAGCCCACGCGGGCCGGGACGGGACTTCCGAAAGAGAGATTTGCACTGCATTGCCGTAGATCGGTAGAGATCTTCTTTTTGCCCTTGACGAACCTCGAAGACGCGGGATGGGGAAGGGATCGGCGAACGCCATTTTTCTTGCTTCTTTTGGTTTTTTTGCCCTATTTTCCTTTTCGCGTGGTGGCTTGCTGCTCACATCACATCAATTGATCAGTGCGATTTGATCTCCTTTTTTTGGTGATAAGCATGGGTCAAGCAAGGTCTTGGTTCTGGGGTGCGGGAAGATGTTGACACCAGTGATGGTCTAATGCTAGGTTATTACATATTTACAGGGGATGTCCTATCCATTTACTTCGTACAATTCCTTACAATTGTGTTATGCTTGTACGGAGTGAGAGGGGTCAAATCGAGGTTGTAACATGAAGTGACATTGGCGTTTCGCTCATTCCACTGTAATACTTCGTGCTTCGTAGTGGACAGGTGCAGCTGAAGTCTTATTGCGAAGTTTGAGTAAGCTCATGGAGAAGGTGGAGACGAGTGCGCCCTCCCTCATGCTGTGACAGGCTTGGGTCTTGGTCTTGGTGTTTCTTGTCTGGAACATGATGCCTCGGAAGGAAAAGACATCACTGGTAGGAGGTCGGATCTATCCCGCTTCCATCTAGGATTCCACCACAGCAATGCCATGTTTCTGCGGGATGTACGACGTACGAAGTAGAGTTTCAATACCGGCTGAGGCCGCCCTTACAAATACATCAATGATGTTCCGTGCGCAAAGATTCAATGATGCCCCTCCCGGATCAGGCCAACTCAGCTCTCCCAGCTTTTCCCGATCTCAACAGCCGGCCGACCGAATTGAGACATGGCCCAGCCAGCCCCCAACCCGTTGGACGTGCAAGATAGAAAGAATGGCACCAACCAGAAGAAAAACAAAGAAAGAATAAAAAGGGAGAGGGCGGGAACCGGCACGGGAGACCCAATTGACAGGAATCGCGTCCCAGGGTTTCTCTCCTTTTCCGGACTAAAAGGGGCGGGATAATAATACTTCGTAGTTCTCGTGGGTTTGCAAGAAAGGGGATACGTCAAACGACATGTGGCATGAAGAGCCCCAACTCCCCTTTTCCTTGGAGAAGCCTCCTTCGTACCTACACTCTTCGTACTTCCTAGAGCATTGTAATTTCAATCGGGAAATGCGAAGTAACACAGCACGAACTTAAAATCCTCTGAACGGTTGGAACACGCACTACCTCGTACACTATTACTTCGTGCTTCGTCCACGCCAACCATCGCAAAGAAAAGAACACCAAAAATACCGCTAACCAACAACCATCATCCTATCTCCGCCAAAATCAGGCGATCTAGATTTCCGGAACCGTTTCCACGTGCATTTCCATTGATCCGACCCAGGGTTTCTAATCTAGGTAGTAGAAGCGTGATAGTGCAGCGTCGTAGAAGGAATCCTTCGGACGCGTGCCGAGCGTCGAATTTCCCCTTTTCGCTTAGCTGGCCACGTTTTTTATTATTATTTCGGGTAGGGAAACCAGATGGATTGAAACCGTTGGAGATGAGTATCAAGATCTAGATGCATTCTATCGGAATGGAGGGTGGATGGATTGCACATGGCAAAAAAAAACAAAACAAATACAAATACGAAGTTAAAAAAAAAAACAACCGAAATGAAAAGGGGAGAAAAAAAGAATAGCCCGAAGGACAACGTCCACTTGTACGAAGTAAGCATCTTCCGACCAACCCGGATTGATGTGATGTTTTTTCCTTTTTTCTTATTCTTGATGCCCCATAGCTGTAAACTAGTTTAGGAAAGTAGTTAAATAGGGCCGTTATCACAGGTTCTCAGCCCAACATCGTCACATCGCAAGTGGGAATCCTCAGCGTGATGACCTCGTCAAGCTTACGAAGTATTCACGCAGAGATTGTCATTTGTTCTTTAGCCTCGCCTAAAACAAAAAACCCAAAACCCCACACTCGTGCTCCCTCGGCTGGGCTTACCAGTAAGCGTTGGGACGCTTCTGATCGGCCTCCTTTTCGAGTGGCGATCGCCGACACTACTGCTGGGTCGTGTGCTGTGATCACCGTAGCGGGTCCGAAAGCCCCCGTTTTGGTGCCGTGATGCCGTGATCTGCGGTTTTTGGGGCGTCTTCCCCGGATGACGATGTTGACCTCCCTCCGTGGAGACATGAAGTCTAGTGTATGAGGTAGTGTACGAAGTAGTTACACTACACTATAAAGTACGAGTCTCCAAGGTTGTGCAGTGTATAGTGTACGAACAAGATAACACTCACTATGTCCTGGCCTTGCCAGAGAGATATTCTTCGCTTTACTTTCGTGGCTCCACTAGCGAACGGAACGCGTTTCCCCGGTGTAATCTCGCGAAGTGTTGATGATCAATGGAATCTTCTTCTCTCCAGGTCGATTGCTTATCCCACGAGGGTACAAGGGCCTCGGATCCATGAGAGTAAATCAGGTTCCAAGGTTCTAGTCAAGTAGGCTTTGGTCAATCGTCCATCGTGAGTCGCCTCACACCAGCTCCTTGAGTTTCATTGACGCTGCCCAACATTTGTTCAACACTTGGATTTATCGCTAACTGAACAAAGGAAAACAGAGAAATGCTCCACTAGGACGCACACTCTGAACAGAGGAACATTGATGCATTTTTGGATGGTATATAAGCCTCGGCCTGAACAGATCTGTTCCCCTCCTTCTCCTTCGAAATTGCGTATTTTGCAAAGTGGACATATCGATATGGAATGACGTCGATCCAGGTCCACCAAACTCCACTTCTAGCCTCGCTGTCGATTGACTTAGCTCTCTGGGTCAGTTGACGTTCATGGTATTAAGCGTACACGACTTTCGGAGTACGAAGTAGTTGTTTGGATGTCAAGTCACTGAGCTCTCATGTCAATAGCCTCGGGCAACTCAACCCTCTATGCCTCCTTGACAGCCTCGATCAAATTGTACTCCCAATAGGTACCGAGCTCGACACACTCTTCCGCACAGGCGGCCTCATCCCACCACCACTTGTCCGCACCAATGTATGGACCCCAGACCTCCTTCCAGAGCATCCGCCCGACGACGCCTCGGAGCTCTGTCTTGAGGTCCTTATTACTTGCAAAGGAGTCATTCAGACCTCTTCGCTCCTGACTTGGCTCCGGAGGAACGGCGAGGAACTTTGCCGTGGTGATGGTGCTGCCTTCCCCTCGGAGACCACAATCAGCTAGCCATATCGGAAATAGCTTTCCGGGATTCACACAACGGAAGTTCCTCTCGAGATTGAGGAGGAGGTGTTCCTCCAGCCACGCCCTCATGCGAGGCCCAAGTGAAGATGCCATAGGCATTGGATCGATCAACGTAATGTGAAACGTCCCTCCTGGAACTAGACACCGATGGACGCTCTTTAGCATCGTAGGTATATCGTGAGAGGAAATCAGACTTGGGAGAGACAAAGAATGCACTGCTCCAAATAACTGAGGCGCGACCGGGAAGTTGGACACCGCCACCGTCGGAATCGAGAGGGGATGCACATTGGGGAAAAGCCGGTGGGAGAGCGGCGATTGTGACATGTGGTACACCTGTTTCGTTCGGTATATGGCCGCGAGATACGACGCAACCGCTATTCAATGTCAACAAAATGCAAATGCCCATCAATATTAGTGCGATCGATTCTCACCTTGCGTTTCATGGAGGACGAGAACCTTTTGCACCCTGTCCACCGGAATCCGCTGTGTACTCGGACGGGATGTGTCGACTGTGGGATCCATGTTGTGAAGGGCCGATAGCATCCACCTCTTCTTCTCCATTTCGACCTCCTTGTACAACCCGATGTCACCAGAATTTCCCCATGTCTCACGAAGACGTTGCAGAATGGTGATAGGATCTGCGGCCGCCATCATCTCAATCTCGCGCCCCATGCCATGCAAGTCGAGTGAAATGGTTTCTTCGTCTTGCACGGCTTCCCGAGGCTCGGCCCGCTTCAGCCTTTTAGGTCTCGTGGGTTCCGGGTCCGGAGGGTTGTAATTCCAGGCTTCCGGAGGTCGCCACGCCTCGGGGTTATTCGGCTTGAATGCAGATGCCCACGTTGGCGACAGGGGCTGCATGGGAGTTTGAGGACATCGCACCAAACTGATGGGTGAGTCATGCTCCTCGGAAGCGAATGTCCTATGATTGCATACCATTAATACCAGAATGAGATCCATCTGGGATTAGAGAACTTACATTGACCTAGGTGACATCGGGGGACTTGACACATCGTCTCTACCATCCGACGATATCGAGACCTCGGACATCAAGTGACTCATGTCTGTCTCGGTCCGGGAACTCACCGTAATTTCCGTACTCACTGTGATGAAAGACGACGGCCCAAGAGTTTGAACAACGGAAGATTTGGTAGATTTGATAGACTCAGCAACCGAGGTCTCGGAAAGGTTCGTCGTGCCAGTCTGATCCGTCCATTTTGAAGCCAGCGAATCTGCTATGCCTTATTTCAGTGAGCTGCGGTAACGCGAAAGACAATCGTGAGACTTACCCCGGGAGGAAGAGGGGTAGGAAGCGTCCCCATGCTCGAAAAAAGGATCGCACCGAGAAAACGCAGCTTCGCTCGAATGATTAGAAGATGGCCTCAAAGCTGGCATGCTCGGGGCTGTATTGAGATTCCACTGATGCCGCGCATGCCGTCGCTGGCCATCCTCGGCGGTTGGAGTTCGGTCTGTGGGGGTCGATGGTCGCTTCGTTCTCAGGGGGGCTGCAGCCTTCTTCAGACTCCTAGATCCGAAGAATCCGTATGACTTTTCCCCCGATGATGTTGAACCTCGAGTGGGTGGCGAAGATCGTGATCCTTCCAACTTCTCTCTAGCTCTTTGCTGCTCGCGGGCTGTCTCTTTCTTCGCCCGATGCTCGCCCACGAGCTGCCTGTCAGGATCCGTCCAAATCACGTCGAACATTGTAACAACGGTGTTCCACAATCTGTAGTTCCTTGGTTTAGATGTGGCCGGCGTGAGGTAATCACAGAACGACTTGATTGGTGATATTCTCTCAGACGGCTGGTAATAGAAGGTATGAGATCCCGCACCTCCAAACAGCTGTGCGAATGTACTATCCCGAACTTCGTACTACTCGGCTAGGATCGAGTGCCTGCTAACCTCCCAAAGCAGCCGTACCTGAACTGTGGCAGGTTATGGTCGCGGCCGTTAGGAAGGGTAGGATTGCCACAGTTTAATGTCGCCGTGGTATTCCAGGGCTGCCACTCGAACACCGTCACAACGTTGCTCGGTGAAGCCTTTGTCTAAGGCGATCGAACCCGTGGCGGTGGCGGATGGTAGGACAGAGTGTATGCACACTGCGCAAACTGATGGGGCGAGCGACTTGGTGGTGGTGTACGTGAGTACTCAAGGGCCAATGCAGCGCAGTTGGCGTAGTTATTGTGTGGTTAACACTTGACAAGTTGAATGGGGTTGAATGAATCGAGTGCTGTAATTCTGTCGGAGTGGATCTAATCTTGGACCGGGAGACTACAGGGAGAGCAGGTGAGCGAGTGTCGAGCCAAATTGAGATGGATGCGCTTATACATGAAGTTGGACTGCTAAACAATGGGGCAGAAGGCGCCACCAGAGGACCCGATCGCCCAAAAGCAGGAAGGCAAGAGCGAGGGAAATGACGGAACGCAGGGGTCCAAGAGCTATCCAGAAAAGTGGCAGCAGGAACGACCGAGACAATCATTTGTCGATTGCCCTGACCTCTTCCCGAGCTGACGACTCGGAACAGACCATCAAAATGACGTCGGCCTCAGCAGCCCTCTCCAACCAGGCTACTTCTTATGTTGTGCGATGAAGGGCAGGGGATGCTGGGCTACATGGAAGATGAACTCACCATCAATCAACCATGCGAACAACTATCGAATCCATGGCTTTGCTTACAGGGCTTGGTCGGGAGTGCGTTTGAGGGATCAATGATGCCATCCCACACTGAGGTGCAGCATGTTCTTCAATGGTTCTGAGGGGGGGGGGGGGATGGAGTAGATTTGCGGGCGACGAGGTCCGAAGTAAGGGTGTGTCGTTGATATGGGTAAGACTCTGCGCCCTCATTACTCTTAGCTTCTTCCTGTCAGGGTCTACTCGCAGGAGGTACAGGATGCTTAACGAGGAAAAGCAAGAGACTATTGATACACCGACCCGCCCGGGGGCTTTTTAGGTGACGGAAGCAAGTACCATGCATTATTATCATTGCTTTGAGACGGGATACACCGGCCATTGATCGGCAAGACCGCTGTTCTTTTCTCCAAGTCCCTCTGTTCAGGGGTACCAGGCCTCCGTCTCCCACCCATGTCGTGCGTACTTACGCTTCGCACGAGTGTCATTTGGGATGGGATGAATGCAGGCGTTTGCCTTCGGAGTACAACTGTGCTGCCATCTATTATCAAAAAGGTGGTCTGCGTTGATGATTCAGTTACATTACATTATGGGAGTAGCTCCGATGCCAACTGACCCCAACTACTCCATAGAGTGCATGATGAATCTCCACAGGTCTGAGCCTGGCAAATTCTGTTCGGTCATAGGCAACGCGAGTCGCATATACAGGGCTGAGACGACGCATTAGTCCCATGTGCAGCCATTGCAGAGTCTGCATTCGAGTGGTAAATCATAGCAATCTACCAGTACTGCAATCTACTAGTCTCGGAGAAAGATTCACTCTCATTCTGCCAGTGTCAATATGGACTGGGTCTCTCTGTTCTTTGCCTCCACACACTCAGAGCCGCTCTTGATGATACGACGTGTCTAATTCAGGTAAGGCCTGGTATCGAACTCGTTCAGATCTCCCCTTTCGTACAACAAGCACTAGGAATAAGAGGAGTCTGATCTGAGCACAACCATGATTTGGGTCACCCTTTTGGCAAGAAGCCAAGCACACGGACTCGATTGATGGAGCGATCGTTTTCTCAACTCACTACTTCAACGTAGTAATAACTGCAGCTGACCCCGCAAACACCTAGGACCTCTTGATGTGAACTTGTCTATGCTTGGTTAGCCTAAGGAGCGCCTAGAGCGCCTTGAGAGAAACCAGCGGGACCCAGCTTCAAGCTGGAAACGCCAGTTTCCTTATCTTGTAATATTGACGTTCCGCCATTGGTTGAGATCGATCCATTCACCATCCATTCTTCTACCCATGCTTGTACGAATTACTGAGTTATGTATCTCATGCCACTTCATTATTGACCTCTGTGCCCCCTTCACTATATGCTGGCCAAAGCAAAGCTATACACTCCGTCAACCTCGCTATGCCAGAGCTGAATTCCAAGGACATTCCGGACCAGCCAGGAATCTGGCTGGCAGTTGTGTGTGAAGGAGGATGGCATATGAGCCGAAGCTGGCTAGATCCCTGCGGCTGCAGGTTGGACTGTCACGTACGAAGTGCTGTGGAAAAGGCAAACAAGTACGAAGTATGTTACTGCCCTGTTAATAGTTGCCATGGTCCTAACTCCAGGGACAAGGTGAGTGCGACAAGGGGACTAATACCCTTTGAAACTAGTTTCAGCGTGTACCTCCTCTTCATTCCCACGTTTGTGCGTTGTCTCCCTCTCAGGGAGTAAGTTTGCTTGCGTCACAACCGAAGGAGGGTGGTCCCAGAAAGTCGGATATCGACCCTATTCGACGGGACTCACAGCGTAATTTATTTGCCAATGATCTCGAAGGGGACGCTCGTGCACCGTAACATCCCGCATTATTGAAAACAATACATACTTGTACAAGGTTGTTAGGGCTTGGTCTCCTTGTCTAATTTATCTCCGCGCCGGCTGGAAACGGGGAGACCATTCTCATTTAGGACCTACTTTGGACGAAGTAAATAACAAAATATTCATGGCTAGGAGTTCTAAGTAAACAGGCGTTCCTGATGAGGGAAAATTTTTCTAAAATCTATCAAATCATGTTGGTATCACATATTGAGGCTTAGACCTGCAGGAACACGAGGATTGTCCTTGGACTGGATGCATAGAAGGGCTGTTAGATGTGGACGTGACAAGGTATAATATCGGTGTGACGAAGCGGAAAATTATTTTGATCGCAACGCACTGGTGACAGACTCTCGTCAGGCTACAGGAGGACACTACTTCGTACTACGAAGTAAGGAATCAATTGATGCTTGTGCTGCATGCAGAGGAAAGAAGAGGGCACAGGGTGGTAGCATACTTTTCACTCAAATTCAGACGGACCTGTTCCGCTGAACCTAAATTGTTGGACTAACAAAAACGAAACCAAAAATAATAATATTGAAGAAAACTCTGTCCCTTGATTTCATCCTTAATAGTAGTTTACTCCATAGGATCCGTGTGGCATGGTGATCCCCGTCTCGGTACCAGATGTGCAGGGTCCCGATCGGCGGTGGCGTCGGGGCCACCACCCTTTTTGACTGCCGGACCAGGACACCAGAGAGCCAAGATTGATGGGTCCAATACCTGGTTCGGTTTATTAGTCGATCCATGCGGGAGACGCCCAGCTGAAAAAAGCTGCGTGAGCTGCACATGTCTGCTCATCCCCTCCTTGTTACTAGCTAGGAGCAGTATTATTGAATTTTTTTTTCTCCTATCGACCCCCGTGCGCTGGGTTGCCCCTAGCTTTGACGGCTCTACGACATTAGCTCGCGTTCGGTTTGGGTCTGTTTGGCAGCGTGAATATCTATTATCATACTTGGAGAGCACGGTTTCCTGCTTTATGTGTCTGCCCATTCCCCGACATGTACCTTTAGACGTGTTTCATTTAGGCAGTACGACATCAACTCTCCCATGTCCAATTATTCAGTTGCCAGTGATGTGAAATTAAATGTGATTCTCATCTCCACATTGGCTGTCGATAGCCTACAAAGCAAGAGTATATTGAGGACTTGCGTACCTCGAGCACCAGGTTAGGGAAACCAAGACCCTGAATAAGGTCGAGACTAGACCAACTTCGGAGTCGGAGCTTAAGATATTGGTCATGCGAGGGGGGAACTGCAACCCGAGGAGAATGGCTCCGCTGCGGCCCCGCGCTTGGCCGAGATAGGGAAGATAAATATTACACAGCTTGAGCTTCTTTGGAGCTTCTTTGGCACACTTTGAGGCACATTGTCGCAAGGCGGCGACATTGTGAGACATTTAGCAGAGCCTAACATACGGTTTCAATGATACCCTTCTCGGTATTATCTCTGGGCACCTCGTGCTTCGTGTATAAATTATACTCTTCTGAAGGTTGGCGTTGTGAAATATGAAATCTAGCTCACCCCATCACTGTCGTGTCCAAGCTCGATTCCTTTGGCCTGCGTCTCGAGGTTCGTCTCGGCATGCTTCACACACTCGGGTATATAGTGGGGGCAAGAAATTGTCAGCGAAAGAAGCAAATTTCTCCCCACGATGCCCGCCCACCATGGTGCGTGGTATGCTGAAACATCATGGATCTTATCTTCACATTTGGGAAGAGGCGGGCAAAACAGCTTTGGAAGCGCCCGCCACTTGTGATGCAGAGTCATTAGTGCAAATGCACCTCGTAAAAACAGCCGGGTACGAAATTATCGAATGCTGGGCTGGGTGAGATGGTGTCAGCTCCATGTTGCATCTCATCTGTGGAGCAGATGTATGATCTGAGTCAGTATCCGTGATGCTTGGTTTTTCTTTCCTCTTTTATTCTCTCCTGCATCTGCTTCGTTCGCGGCCTCTAAAGCCATTGATCAATGTGACTTATGTCATGCACTTGGGGCTTAGTGGATGCAATGGCTACTTCAAAAGAAGCAACTTGACACCGCCAGATTGCGAAAGATAGAGAGAAGGAAACAAAAAAAAAAAAAACAGGGCTGCCGCTGTCACGACACAGCGCCCGTCAGCGTCTCAAGTGGATTTGGTGATAACATGATCATGGTGGCGGGTCACAATAACGGGCGAAGGAAAAAAAGTAAAGTCCCTGGCCATAAAAGGGAAGTTCTCGGCAAGGCACTTGTCATGTCGAACCGCACATGAAGTCGTGTGCAAGCCAACGTGACGGGGCGAGCGTCTCGCATATAGTTTTATGCAAGGACCAATGCCCACCAACCTATCATGGCCTTTCATTTGTCCACTTGTTTCCTTCACTTCCAAGGAGACTGGTGCCTGGAAAGAGGGTATCTGCAGGAATTGCGTGGGCTGCATATATTGTTCGGTGGCGTATCACGTCTGAAGGCATATACATACTTCTCCAGGATACGAGGAGGCCGAAACTGAGATGTTCAGCAGCCGCCACGCTGGCAACAGTTTCTCGGACAAGGCTGTTCTCTTCTGCAAAGGCCCTTCATTGATACCCTCGCTCATACATCCACCTCCCGAGAAACTTCGGCGAAGTGGGGGATGGAGGCAGGGCTAGTAATTATCCAGCCCATCTCGCGAGGAAGCCTGAGCACCTAGACGAGTGTTTACGAAGTAGGTGATAATGTTACAAAGACGCAGGGACGAAAACTGACCAGACGCCGCAGGCTTGCGGAAGAGAGGTTGAAGGCACTGTGGATAATCGGAAGATGTGTGATTTTTCCTGGGCGATTATACAGAGTGCTGTGTTGAAGAACAAGATGGCACCAAAATGCCCGGCGTACTTCGTAGATCGCCTGGCTTTGCGCACAGATGCTAGAAAGACTCGAATCGTGGAAGTGAAAGGAGCTGGCCAAAATATATTGCTTCCTGAAAAAACGAGAATAATCAGAAAGAAAAACAAGGTCCGGGGATCGAAAACAACCCGGGGTTGAGTAGCTGAGCTAGCTGGTATCGCCAAGATGTCCGTGGTAGTGCGACTATTGGAAAATTTCCCCAAGCTTCCTCATTTTTCCCGATCCAATGCCCATCAAAGACAGTACAACTGCAGCACTTATACAAGTATGATTGATGCAGCCCTCACTTTCTAGGTGGCTTCCCAAGGAGGATGCACATCGGCCATGTGTTTGGAATTTCCAACAAACACCTCTCATCTTATTTCGTACAATATCCTCTATCCTGGCCAGGGTTTAATGGCTTCTTCCCTAAACTGCTAGTGTCGCTCGTCCCGCCATCTCAAGACGCTATTGAGGCGGGGGAGGGACTCTCGCGTGGAGTTCCGACGAGGAGAGAAGCCAAAGCTGAGGGCCTAGTGTGTAATAGTCTTGCTGTGGGATGAGACTATCAGATCGTGGAGACCATGAAACAATAGACATGCAAGGATGCACTTTCATCCACCGTGAGGCTACTTCGGTGCCTTGATAGTAGGCAACATGTGCGTTGACCTCCTCTCTCACGGTTCCCAAAAACTGCAAGTCCAAACTCAATATTCGGCTCTGATTGTATCACTTCGTATAATTAAGATCTAAGGATCATGATGGATATGTGCCTTGCCGTCTGCCGAGAAAAAAAATACGTCTATTATAGTTCGAGGATCCATGTATATGACCGGGTACTCTTTCCCTCACTGACCGGGACCGAACCAGCTCAGACCAGGGAAGGCGCAGGACGTCAGGACGCGTAGCCGAGAAGTACTTTTTTCGAGTCTCCTTCTCCGAGTCTCCATCTTGAGAAGGCGCGATCCAGGTCCTGGCTGAGACTAGCCCCCGCATGAAGATAGCAGGAAGGCGGCGTCGGGGCCCATGTCACCCGTCTCCCATTTCCTGGAACCGATTTTTATGTTCAAAAGTAGCTTTTCATTATTTGCGAGGATGACTCCTTCCATCAATGAGCACTCGCCTCCATTGACGTTCTATTGATCTCTTCTCCATTTCATTTTCAAGTAATCGCTGCATCCAATTCGAACCTCGTCCCGTGTCCCAGGGCACCCATCCTCCTTCACAAAGATCTAGTGTATCCATCCGGCCGCCCACCACCTCATGATTCCTTTTCCTGAGTCCTGACAACGTTCTCTAATCGTTCCAGACTTCCTTAACATGGCGGATGAGTTCTACATCAGCAGCTAAATCCTGAAGCGTGCCGCCCCCATCCTTGCCTTCTTCAAGAATAAGCAAGGTTTCCGCCTCACGGGTTGGTCAGGGAACCTTTCAGTGTTCTTCCCGACACCCCTTTCTTGGCCACGTCCATCCTCGTGCATATCTGCATCACATCCCCATCCTCCAAGTTTTCACTTGCCACTTATCATCTCCACCTGCCAACCCCTCCAGAAGTGGCCGGTGTCTGTCGATGCCGATCCCTTGATTGACTTGCTTCTTCGACGCTTGCGTGCTGCCGCCACCGCCGAAGAGTTTATCAAATTGGGCGCCCCTCCAGATTTGGCAGGTTTCAACATTCTAACATTGTTCAGACTTCCCGTTGAGACATATTGGAAGTCCTCGCTGACTACCTCTACCTCTATCCTCCTCCTCTACCCACGTTACGGTTGAAGAAGCCCGTTCTGCTTGGCATTCTCCCGTTTCTCTTAGATTCATTCCCTTCACCACACTCTAGACGAGAGGGTTCTCCGGCCGCGGTGGAAGTGAGAGCTGCCCGTTACTTTCGCTCCGATCCGTTTTCATCTAAAATTTCTCCTCTCCCCGCCCTCTCTTCGTTTCTGATACCTACCAAGCTATACGCTGTATATGAGACACTACATACAGCCAGGCACCTGCGAGATGGAACAGATGGAGCATACAGAGCCGCCCCAGGCGCCGCCTCCTCTAATGGAGAGTCTGAAGGGAAAGCTCCGTGGATGGGTCCATTCCGTCATGACCCTCGACGATACTGTGTCGTCTTCTACTTTCGGACGAATCTTTAGACTCAGAGGTTCTGGGCATGTAAGTGCACCACTGCAATTCATGACGGACATTACTGAATTCCTGAGAACTAATGGTTTATCTATACGTAGCCCAAGGAAATACCAACCGCCACATTTCTCACAGAGATCCGGGCGGGCATAACTACTTTCGCAACAATGGCATACATCATCGCCGTCAATGTAGGGATTCCTTCTTGAATCAATGAGCCATAGACAACCCCCAGGTAAACAGTAACGAATGAATCTGACAGTCGTTCCCTCTTAGGCCGCCATCCTCTCCCAAACAGGTGGAACCTGCGAGTGCGACTTAGCCAACAAGTTGGATTGCAGTGATATAGAATCGTATAGCGCTTGCAAAGAAGGTGAAGAATCTCCGCTATATCCACCTACTTATTATTTGGAAGACTAACAAGGCGACCACGATCTTCAGATGTAAGGAGAGACCTCATCACAGCAACCGCCGCCGTTGCCGGCTTCTCGAGCTTCTTGTTTGGATTTTTGACAAACCTCCCCGTTGCTCTCGCGTAAGCTTGCTGCTCTAAGACCCAATCATTCTGAGATCGCTAGATTAATAGGTAAACTCGAGTACAGACCAGGAATGGGCCTTAACGCCTATTTCGCCTTCCAGGTTGTCGGCGTGAACGGGTCTGGTACGATACCGTACAGGCTGGCCTTGACTGCCGTGTTTGTAGAGGGCTTGGTCTTCATCTTCCTCGCCCTGACTGGAATGCGGCAGTGGCTCGTCAAGCTCATACCCGCGACGATAAAGACAGCGACTGGGGTAGGAATTGGATTGTTCCTAACCGAGATTGGTCTTTCGTACTCGGCAGGCATCGGCGCAATCACTGGTGGATGGCACGCCACTCCTCTAGCCTTGGCAGGATGTCGCCCGGAGCAGATTAACGCCGAGACGGGCATGTGTGACGGAGGCTTGATGACCAACCCAAAAGTGAGTCTTCTACCTATCATTAGGATTCAACGGGCTCACCTACTAACCTCTTCATAGCTCTGGGTTGGTGTGCTTGGAGGAGGTGTCCTGAGCTCTTTCCTGATGGCGTTCCGAGTCAAATATGCCCTTGTTCTTGGAATTGCATTTGTTTCAATCCTCTCATGGCCGTAAGTAAAAGAAATACTCAACATGATGTTTTCTTAATCACGCAGGAAGACCTAACACCGGAAACACTAGGCGGAATACATCAATCACGTACTTCCCCGATACACCGGACGGCAACTCGCGCTTCGAGTTCTTTAAAAAGGTTGCTGAGTTACACCCGATTCAACACACGCTGGGCCAGCTCGACTGGGACCTAACGTCCAAGGGCTCACACTTTGTTCTTGCCCTATTTACGTTTCTTTATGTGGATATCATCGACGCCACCGCGACACTCTACTCGATGGTGAGGTTCTGTGGCGTAGTTGACCCTAGTGATGGAGACTTCCCACGATCCACCCTCGCCTACTGCACAGATGCAACGTGCATCTCTCTCGCCTCACTCTTTGGATGTTCTCCGGTCACAGCCTTTATTGAGAGCGGAGCCGGCATCGCTGAAGGTGGCAGGACTGGGTTGACTGCCATGACAACTGGACTATGCTTCCTGATCTCAATCTTTTTTGCCCCAATATTTGCGTCCATTCCTCCATGGGCGACTGGATGTACCCTGATGCTGGTAAGAATACCTCCAAACCTAATTGCACGAGAAAGGTAACGCTCACTGACCGAATTGTGTCCAGGTTGGCTGCATGATGATTCGTCAAATCACTGCTATCAACTGGAGATATGTGGGAGATGCAATCCCATCATTTGTGGTCATGGCATTCATTCCGTTCAGTTACAGCGTGGCTTACGGACTTATTGCGTAGGTTATTCTCATATTGTCCAAAAAATACTATATGACGCATAAAGGACTAACATGGCTCGCAGGGGCTTGTTCGTATACGCCGCTCTCAATCTTACAATTGGAGCGGTAGTCTGGATTTCTCGGGGTCGGCTCGAGCCACGTGAGTATGACCTCAAGGAGTATTGGACATGGAAAGGACCAGGACAACAACCATGGTTCGTACGGGCGATGAATAGACGGCGAATGCGCCGCGAGAATGTCGACGCGGCAAGCCAAAGCAAACGCGGTCTGAATCTCGGAGATGAGCAAAGCTCGTTTGACCTTTCTTGCCAGAATTCGCCGTCGGAAGGCAAAGTCAGCATGAGTGTTGCCTCCCCCCCACGGGCATTCGTGACACGATCTTCTTCAACAAAAGACTGATGGAAAGATGGCTCTTTTTTTTCTCTTCTTTTCTTTTTTTCCCCAAGATTTCATGGTGATAAGTTCTTGAGCCGAAACCCTGCAGATAAGGTCAAGGTGAGGCTATATGTTTTATGAAATGCATTTGTAACCGAGAGTGACGCGATGTTCGCTCTTGGTGTGGAACGTGGAATGCGCGCGGCATCTTCTAGCTCTGGGAGCCGGGGGGGAATGATGGATCATACGAAATGTTTCAATGAAAGGATGTATGCGGCTGGGCAAAGCGAATTTGCCCAAGGGGCTCCGGATTTGATCCGCAGGTGTTTGTACGGTCGAATTTGGAGCGATCATTGGATTGAGAGAGAGAGGTGGTCCTTTGGCATGGCATCGACGAGTAGGGAGCAAAAATACTATGTGATGAACAACCCAGAGAAACGGCGCTTTTTCTGTCTTGCCTTTTTTTTTTTTTTTTTTTTTTCCCTTTGCTTTGCGCGATGCGAATGGTTTCTCGCGTTCGGTAAAGGATTGGCCTGAACAATTGAAGTTACTGGTCTACCGATGTCCGTCCGGCCAGCTCGTAGACGGTACAGGGTAGATGATACACCATATCCAGTCGTAGACTTCGACCGACCTAAGGGACAAGAATCCCGCATGCCTTCTCGATTGGCCATAACTCTTTAATCTGTGTCGATCTCGTGCTTTGCTTATGTTCATTATTGTATCAGCCCCAGCAGGTCTTAATACTACCTCTGGGAGAGGTAGGAAACGGCGTCACCGATATATATAGTTTTTGCTTGGATTCAACTGTTTTCTGGTTCTTTTGACAGCTTCTTGCATATCCACACCCGCAGTCTATAATGGACACCCAAGAGTCCGATGCCGATCCAAAGCACTAACTCGACCGAGTAAACAACAATGCCCACGACATCAATGCGAGGACTAAACAGGATAGCAAGAATCGAGACGAGGTCCCCGCCAGCATCGATAGCGACAAACAAGTACGAGATGCCCTGGACAGATCTCGCCTTATAAATCTCCCAATAATACCGCAACACGCCAACAGCAAGCAACAAGGCGGCGAGCACAGCCATCAAAGTCAAAGGCCACTCAACCCCACGTCGACGACCCAGCCTCAGAGCAAAGTACAGCCCGGCCTCCGTGCCGCCGATCAGGGCGCCGACGGCGGCGGCGGCGAGGAGAACGCGGGGCAGAGGCCAACGGTCGCCGTAGTGTTTGCACTGGGCCCAGGCGACGAGGCTGAGGAAGATGAGGATGTTGGGCTGGACCTGGAGGGCTACGTTGAGGTCTTGGGCGAGGTTGTAGACGCCGAGGGGGATGCCGGCGATGGCCCAGGATATGTACATTGTGTGGTGGAGACCCTTGGTGCTGTGGAGACGGTAGTTTTTGATGATTTGGGGGATGAGCTATGGGTGTGGGATGTAAGTTTGGATGTCCTTTTCTCTTTTGGATCAAGGTTCGGTTTTATGTGCTACGTTGTGGTGATTGAGAAGGAGGGCGGCGGTGTGTTGATGATCACTTGGGTGGACGGACCTGGATTGACCAGCAGACGGCGCCGGCGGTTCCTAGGATATTTGCGGCTATTGGATTATCCATTTTTTGTCCCTTTCTTTCTTTTCGAGGTAGAAGGTTGGAGTAATGAGGAGTTCCGAGAAGAGCTAGAGGGAGAGTGTGGTCTATTGTGCGGGTGTTTGTCTCCAAGTGCCCTCAGCTATCAGTCTTGTCGACATGAAGATCACGGAGATACGGCATTGTCCTATCGCAGCTCGGACAGGGACCGGCTCCGCCCAGCCAACCAGCGCAGGAGGTTAGGCGGACTTGGAACGGCCAAGACAGGCTCAACACATGGAACTGGAGAGATGAGGGGGTCTTTAGTTTGCGTAGTTGGACAAAAGTATTTGTAGAAAAGGCTGGAGCAGGGGGAGGTGAAAAGCTGTCGTCCCCCAGCGCTATCCCGATCCCGGCCTGATGGGATCGAGTCTCCAAGGAGAGACGGAGGACAACGTCGACAAGGGCAATAATAAGGGAACGGTGCAGGCCAGCACAGTCCCGTCAGGTTCAGCGCTTCGAGACAGAGATGTCGAGTACCCTCTTGATGAAATATGGGCAGTAATTTTTCTAAAAAATACAAAATACTACACAATATTCGAGAAGACTGCTGGTGTCCTCATGAATCAAACATCCCGACAACTTAATTACCCCCTTTTTAGCGGTATCTCACTTTACGGATTAGTGCTTAGCGTCTCATGTCTCGCATTGAGGCTAAAAAAGTTACAAGGTGACAAACAGACCAACCCAGAGCTTGAGCAACCTGGAAAGTGGAACTGGAACCCCAAGCAACGTCAGCTCCTAATACCTACGAAGTAAAATCGAACACACCAGATCCTGCTGGAGTGGGAAGCTATCCAAGAACAACATTGAAAGCTTCCCAACCTGCAAATTTATGCTGCAGACTGAGCTCAACCGACCAGAGCTACACCCCGCACTACACTACCCCCACAGAACTATTAAACATCGGAGAAGAATGAGTGGAGGTTGGAATACGAGTGAGTACCCGACTTGAGAGCTCGTTCCTCCCTAGACACAGCTCTGTTCGTCCATCTATTCATTTATACTGACCGATAATCTGCTACAGTCGAGTCCGATGCGGTATGTGTGATTCTACCTGTTCCCCCTCTATATTCTTCCCCAAAGACCTAGCGAGCTCGCTAGATAGCTCGCTAGATACGGCTCACGGCTCACGGCTCACGGCGGCAACGCAGCTCGCAACTATTCTCTAGGAGGAAAAACAAGAAGGAAGTCAACCGCTGACATAGCTCTCTCTCTCTATCTAGGGCGTCTTCACATACCTCCTCGAAAACCTCGGCGTAAAAGACGTCCAATTCGAAGAACTCCTCTCCCTCGACCCCTCCTACCTCTCCGCCCTCCACCCCGTCTACGGCGTCATCTTCCTCTTCAAATTCCCCACCGACCAACCCTACACGGGCGCCTCGGCCCCGCACGACGGGACCTACGACAATGCCGCCTCGGAAGAGATCTTCTTCGCCCACCAGACAATCCAAAACGCCTGCGGCACGCAAGCCCTGCTAAGCGTCGTTCTCAACCGGCCCGAGATTGACGTCGGCACGCAGCTCGCCGAGTTCAAAGAGTTCGCCGGCGTGTTACCCCCGGACATCCGCGGCGAGGCCCTGAGCAACTCCGAGCTCATCAGGGAGGTGCACAATAGCTTCGCCAAGAGCAGCCCTTTCGTCGACGAGACGCAAAAGGAGGGGGAGCCCGACGACGCGTTCCATTTCATCGCCTATCTGCCCATCAATGGGAAGCTGTACGAGCTGGACGGCTTGCAGCCCGCGCCCATCTCGCACGGCGACTGCGCCGCGGCGCCCGAGGCCTTCGCCGCCAAAGTCATGGACGTGCTGCAGAGGCGCATCGCGCGCTACGACGCGTCGGAGATTCGCTTCAATCTGCTCGCCGTCGTGAGGGATCGACGGCTCGCGGCCAGGGAGATCGGCGACGTGGATACCCTCGAGGCCGAGGAGAGGAAGCGCGAGGCCTGGATGTTCGAGAATGCCCTGCGGAGACACAACTTTGTCGGATTCGCGGGCGAGGTGCTCAAGGGCGTCGTCAAGGCCAAGGTTGCTGAGGGGAAGTTCAATGAGTGGGTCAAGGATGCGACGGCGAAGAGGGAGGCGGAGTGGTTGGCTATGCAGAAGATTAGGGCGGCGAGGAAACAGGGCGGTGAAGATGTTGAGATGGATTGATGAGATGGAAGGCGTGGCAGGGGGAGAGCTGTATAATCCTGGTGGTTTGAACGAGGATCCTTGTTCTTTTTTTGATCGTCTCATATTTCGGTTCTTGGGCTTGATTGTGCGGAGCTTTATAGACCGGTAGTCACAAACGGATACTTACCCTGCTGCATCTCAACCTCTCTCATGTTCTTCCTGTCGATGCCAGTGAAGTAAGGTTATGGTGCCTGCCTCCCACCAGTTACCTCATCCCCAAAGAAACATTTATCACGAAACCATACGGGGGCTCCTCGACCTCGGATTTGGCCAGAGCCAAGCTTTTTTTATACATAGGATTCCGAGAAGTTATGTATGTACACAAGTGGACAGCGCCACCAAAGAACGTCGCAAACAAACTTGGTTCATTCATGTTTTCCACCACAATCTTCAAGTCGTCTACATGGGATAACGGACAAAAAAAAAAAAAATCAATACAATTCAAATTCAAATGCTCCCCCAAAACGCCTAAAAAAAAGCTCTCTTTGACTCGCTTCTGTTTTGATTTTGCCGAGGGCCTGAGCCTTAATCTGTTCGTGAAAAAAGAAGAAAAAAAAAAACGGAAAATCAAAATGACTGAGGGATGATTACTCTTTTGAGGTTTGAGGTTCTCCTAGCGCTGCCCCATTCATTTAGGTCGGATTTCAGGTGATGGAAACGTTCAGACGGCGATGAGCTCAGGCTGCGGAGCTGGTGCGTCCGCAGGTGGAGGAGAAGGTCCCTCAACATTGACCCGGGGAGCGTTCTCTTCTCCAGTGCCGCCTCCTCCCCCCGTAGCATCATCCTGTCCTTCAGCACCCGATGCCTCGGCATCAGCCTCCGCAGCAGCAGCGTCGCTCTCAGCAGCGCGCCTTGCCGCCTCAGCCGCAGCCTCAGCTTCAGCCTCTCTACGCTGACGCTCCACCTCGGCCTCAAGGTTCGCAATGTGGCGTTCGGCAACCCCCGGCGCGATGCTGGCAAGGAACAGCAAGCCAGCCCGTTCGGCGCGGCGGACACTGTTGAGGAGCCAGTTGCCGTTGGCTTCGCGGCGTTGCTCGACGAGCCTGGCAGCCATAGCGGCGGGGTTGGGATTCTCGCCGTTGCCGCCACCTCTCTGCTGCGTGGGAGCGGCGGCATTCTCGGTCTCATTGGTGTTCTGGTTTTGGTTCTGATTACCATCTCGGCGAAGGGCTTGCGCAGCCTCTGGACCTGCCATGGGGATGAGGTTCTCCATGTGACGGCATATGATTCTCCACACTTGATCGGCAAGTCCGTCGAGGGCGCCCGTGTTCAGCACGAATATAGAAATCGCAATCGCGATGACGGCAATCCACCTAGACCAGCTGGAGGTGGGCGAGGTGAACCACCACACAAACAGCCCCAGTCTCACCGCCAACCAGAAGTGAGGCCACAGCCTCGCAATCAGGGCAACCATTCCCGCGTTGTTCTGACGGACGCCAACGGGTATGCGTCCCGCACGATGAACTTGAACCCTCATCCGCCGCCGCGCTCGACCTTGTCCTTCTCTTGCCTGGTTGTGTTGCTGTGGCGGCGGTGCTGTAGCTGGCGCGAGGGTGTCAGTGGTGAACGTGACATTCCTCCGTAGCTGAGGGAGCGGTAATCCGTAAGAAGAACCAGTTGCTGTGGCGGTCGGACGTAGGGATGGCGTATAGTAAGTTTCAGAATGGTTGTTTATCAGTAGGCCGCGGGGCCCATTGGGCGAGTTGAGGATGTAGACTTCCGTAGCCCCAGACACACCAGAGGTAGTGCTGCCGCTCGGTGTGCGGGAAGCTTGATTCGGCGTAGCCCTCCCGCTCTGCGGAAGGCCCATCGACGCACCCGATGTGCTTCTCTGCATGGCGGCTGTCATAGTTTGAATCGCCTGGCGCGTGTCCGCTCCTCGGAGGATATTCTGCACTTCCGAATCAGAGAGTCCCGCCTCGGTTGTGTTTATTCGATGTCCGTCGGTATTTGGAACCGGACTGGTTCGACGCTGGGCACCACTAGGCTCGGGAGTGTTGACAGCAGGCACTTGAGGAATGTTGTTGTACCGAAGACCACCCATACCCATCGCTGCGCGGTCGTATTGTAGGTGCGCTCTATGCCACGCTGCTTCCCTACTTAGACGTTGGGCAAATTGCTGGAGGTTTTGTGTGTAGGCGGGAGAATGTTGACTGCGGTACATATGAGGGGCGGTCGGGTGGGTACTATATGTACCGGGATGAGGGTTAGTATGGTGCGCATGTTGGTCGCTAAGATGCTGTGTTAGCGGAGCATGGCCAGTCGCCGGTTGAGGCCCGCCGATCGGTGTAGTCACGGTCGTTGTCACTGTAGGTAATCTTCGTGACATGTGGCGAGCGCTCTGTTGGAAGACGGAGTCGAAATACTGGTGGGCATTGTTGATGGCGTCCTGGGCACGTGGCGCTGGCGCTGGCGTAGGGCTCTGGCCGCGAACTGGCGTCGTCGTGGACGAGAGTGATGGGCTTTCGAGTTGCTCGGGAAGGATAAGATGTATGGACTGTTGGTCGGAGGTACGGATCTAGAAGCAAAGGATGAACAGTCAGTCAATGTTTGTCTTTTTAAGTGCCACCAAATCACTGGACCTTGGCAAGTCTCACCATCTCTTCGCCAAAAAGGTCGAGAAGTTTCTCGTCTGGACGGTTCAGCATGCGACCTCTGTATATCAAGCGCTGCTGAGGATCAGCGGGCCGGCTATGTAGCTGCTGGCGTATCCTCTCCTTCAACTGCACAACAGTTGTCGTCGCGGGGAGGTCGGGAAGACTGAGGGGCTGGGTGAGATTTGGAGAGATGATCTTTAGGTTGATAGTGAGCTGCTCAACCGGCACTGGAGCCTCGGAGTCGGAAGCATCGTGGGCGGCCTGGGGAGCCGCCTCGGGCTCCATGATAGTCGGGAATTCAAGGCGATGGCTGCTGTAGTATCGTGAGGCTTGAGGTCAGCGAAGGTAGGATTGCGCAGTTTTGAAGTCTCGTGATGCCTTGGATAAAAGAGGGCGTTGTGGTGCCAGGGTGCGGCGTAAGGTTTGAGGGGTCTATTTCATTCGGATCCACGCCTCCGTAGGTGGATGGAGAAGGAAGCTGCTACTAGCTGAATAGCAGATTGAAACTCGAATCGCGAGGCGAGGGAGTGTTGGCTGGCGGTTGATGGATACCGTGGCTTGAAGAATG
Organism: Scedosporium aurantiacum; assembly: GCA_000812075.1. Classification (NCBI taxonomy): domain Eukaryota; kingdom Fungi; phylum Ascomycota; class Sordariomycetes; order Microascales; family Microascaceae; genus Scedosporium; species Scedosporium aurantiacum. Next base: position 71,841 of record JUDQ01000062.1, read on the forward strand.
TGTGTGTGTGTGTGTGTGCAGTACTTCGTACCTGGTGATGACACGCAATCAAACAACAAGCACTGCACCAGTAAAGCCCTCTGTAGGAGATTTTCTTCGACGAATCAAGAACACAAAAAGAGCGGACAACTTTAACGTCGGAGAACCCGAGAACGAAAGGGACGGATGGCTAAAGTTTAAATGTTCTAGTCGACGAGCCTAAAAAGTTGGCATGTTCGCTCATTGACAACTCAACTTGCTCCTTCGGGAGCTCTTTCCATTCGGCTTCATGGTACCTGACACCTGTCGCCATGAGAGGCATAGCTGGACACTTGGACACTTGGATTCTTTCGGTATCCATGACTAATCCAACCTCGCTGCTGGATTTGAGGTTGTGGCTGGCACTTGCTGCCAAGGCGTGCAACGGGCTCAGGCTAACAAAAGAAGACTCTCAAAAACTGGTGGGGCGACGGGATTTGCCGTGAGGCCAATCAGAACACTCGGGCCCCCTCCAATTACCCCCCGCCAATCAAGAGACGAGGGACACGGAGATACTGATTTTCCGTACCACCGCAAGCACCCTGCATAACACGGCAATCTCTGATGGGGACGTCATTGAATCAAATCTCGAAATGAAATTGATAACAACTGCAAAATAATTTGCATGTGCAGCGATGTGTCTGGCCAAAACCCCCTTTTTGACTAAAATCCCACGCCTCAACAATCCCGTCCCCACTAGCCAGAGCGGAGTACATAAACCTACGCGTCTCGTCTGGCCCAACCAGATCAGCAGTAGCTAGGAAAAAGAACTCATCCCACGCCCCTAAGTGCGTCGCCGATTTCGATCTTGTGCATATCCCCAACGAACTTTGCGCCGCAGGTGCAGGGAAATTGAAGAGCCCCCCCCCAGTTGTCAACGGTGAAAGCTGCAGTTTCGGTTATTGTAACCGACACCTGACCCTTACCCGGCGGTAGTTTTTTTTTTTTGTTGCCCTTCCCTTCTAACAGATCCCCCCCCCACCGCCCTCTGATGGAAACCTGTCGAAGGCCCAGGCCTTGAGACAGTACATTACCTAGACACATGGCCGCTAGACTCTCCGGGGGACTCCCCCGTGGTCCCCGCGTGATCGGACTGTTCCCTGGAACTGTCACTACGCACGCTCCCAGCTGCCTCTACCGACAGCTTCCCACCACCACCGCCATCACCACCACTACGATGCGTTTGTCTCTCCGACGTCGACGCGTCCCCGAGGCCTCTCGCCGAGAATATCACCAGTCTCGACAGCGTCCTAGGAATGCTCAGGGTTCCAAGATACAATGGTACTCTATTCCCGTGAGCGTTGGTATCGGTGTTGTTGGGTTCCTCCACCTCTACAAGTCGTACAAGACGACGGGCAAAGATCTAGAGCCTGTGACAATCGAGCAGCAGGAGCAGAATGAACGTCCGGAGATTCAAGAGGAGAGGAGCACAAAACGCCCCAAGAAACGACCTAGGGTAAGGCCCGACGGACCATGGTAAGTAGTTGCTGGACCTCCTTTTTGACCTTTTTTTTCTTTTTTTTTCTTCCAGTTTCTTACCTATAGGTCAATTGCAGGCAAGTTCGTGTGATGTCTACCCTGCCATTGAAGGCAATTTCGAGACTCTGGGGATGGTTTAACGAATTGACTATTCCGACCGTCCTGAGAGCACCTGGTTTTAAACTGTATTCGTATTTCTTTGGCGTAAAGTATGTTTCCATGTTCCCCGACGCTCGCGTGACCACCTTCCTTTCTTGTCCACGCATTGTGATATCTAACGTTTCGACAGTCTTGATGAAGTGGCAGAACCCGATCTTCGCAGTTATAAAAATTTGGCAGCATTCTTTTACCGGACTCTTAAACCTGGATCACGACCCTTGGACCCTCGACCTGATGCGCTACTCTCTCCCTCAGACGGACGAATTCTTCAATTCGGTCAGATAGACGGCAATGACATCGAACAGGTAAAAGGCATGACGTACACGATTGATGGCCTACTTGGAAAGCACACGCCCCCTCCCACCATAACGCCCTGGCCGACCGAGCCTCAAGACCCGAGCGAGATGGCGAAAGATGAGGTGCTGGTAAACGAGCACGAGGAATTTGCGAGACTAAATGGGATCTCCTACACACTCCCAAATCTCTTCACTGGCCAGGCAACGAACGGACGCAAGGGATCGCTCAAGGACCAGGCGGTGAGGCGGGACTCGGAATCCGCTGTTGCCGCGGTAGAGGCCGACCTCGCCCGTGGTGAGCCTCAGTGGTATGACATGCTCTCTCCTGACAAGAAGACGGTGCTCTACTACGCTGTTATCTATCTTGCCCCTGGAGATTACCACAGGTTCCACTCGCCGGCGAACTGGGTTGTCGAGAGACGCCGACATTTCGCTGGCGAGCTTTACAGCGTATCGCCGTATCTGCAGAGAACTCTCCCCGGACTATTTACCCTCAACGAACGAGTCGTACTCCTCGGACGCTGGCGGTGGGGTTTCTTCAGCTACGTCCCCGTCGGCGCCACCAACGTAGGATCCATCAAGATCAACTTCGATCGCGAGCTCCGCACGAACAGCCTTACCACCGATACGGCCGCTGATAGGGCTGCTGAGGAAGCGGCGGCGAAGGGCGAAGCCTACCTCGGTTTCTCGGAGGCGACCTACGCCTCTGCTAGCCCCGTCCTGCACGGTCACTGCGTGCGACGAGGCGAGGAGATGGGTGGGTTCCAGCTAGGTAGCACCATTGTACTAGTATTTGAGGCGCCAGTGGAGAAGAAGGAGGAGGATGGCACGCGCAGCGGATGGGTTTGGGAGGTAGAGAAGGGCCAGAAGATTAAGATGGGCCAGGCGCTGGGTTACACGACGCAGGTCTAAAAAAAGAAAAAGAAAAAGAAAAGAAAAGAGATGACCTAGGATTTAATTTCAACATTGGATATAGACTTCAACAACATACCCCGACAGATAACTTATAATCTACGCAGTTTGCACAAATCACACAAGTTTGCTACTCTAGCTAATAGATATAGATTTAGAGATATGTTATGCCGATTATTGATAAGTATGGTCGCAATCCTGCTGCGGCTCAACTCACACAGATTCTGTCTAGCCAATGACGCCCCTCAGAAAATGGGAGCGATGTTGTTTGTGGACCTGGGGAATTCACATGTCCGCAGACGCGTATTAAAGGCAGAGCTCTCCTCTCACCTCGCGTCAACACTCCTTGCAGGAGCCAATCCTCGAACTACTAATAGCCAGTTTTATCCTACCGAATACGAAAGAGATCTATTGATCTATTGACGCCTAGAGTGAGCTCGATATCGATCATGTCCCCATCCTTCGCGGTACTGGACACGTGACTAGAGTTGCGCATCATCCCTGCATACTTCGTACTCCTTGTCAACAACATGGTGATGATCACTTTCATTCTGCTCTTTCATCTTGTGTTTTGTGCGATAGTAGGTCCCTCTGACATTGTCTTGGGGAAATGCTTCCGTCATTCCTACGCTCTTTGCCCCGGCTCGGGCGGAGATGGAAGCCCCTCAACTTCTCTAATGCGAGCGGCGTCCAAATACCAGTAAGCCAGAAAACTGAAGAAGAGACCATGCCGGATTACATTGCTTCCCGGTATTATCCAGCTCGAATAGGGGAAGTTTTCAAAGACCGGTATCAAATTGTAGGGAAACTGGGATTCGGAGCTAGCTCGACCGTGTGGCTTGCGCGGGACATGAAGTAAGGCCCTCACTGCCGTAGAAGCCACCATCCCGAATCGACCTGCTCACCCGCTAGAATCATAGCTACCGTCGCTACGTTACCCTAAAGATCTTTATCAAGTCTGCGTCTATGGGACAGCAATTAGACGATGAGTTGCAGATATACAAACGTATAGATAGAGGCCCAAAAAATCACCCGGGTCGCAGTGCCGTTCGGTCGTTACTTGACTCGTTTGATGTTGATGGGCCCGAGGACAAGCATCGGTGCCTCGTGCATCCTCCGCTATGGGAGAGTGTGTTGACCTTTTTGCACCGCAACCCGGTGCGGAGACTTCCTGCTCCGGTCCTGGCATTTGTGCTCAAGCGCGTGTTTTTGGCGCTGGACTATCTGCATACGGAATGCCAGGTTATACATGCTGGTATGTTCTCTCCCCAGCTTTTGCGATCTTCTGCTCCTATTATTTACTTACGCGTGAAGTCTATCAGACATCAAGGCCGACAATATCATGTTTGGCATCCACGACGATTCAGTCTTCAGTAATTTTACGGAGAATGAGCTTCAGACCCCATGCCCGAGGAAAGAGGTAGATGGGAGGACAATTTACGTATCCCGGGAGCTCCGAATGCCGAAAGAATGGGGTGCCCCGGTTCTATGTGACTTCGGCTCGGCCATACCCGGTGGCATAGAGCACTTAGAAGACATCCAACCTGATATCTACCGAGCGCCAGAGGTCATTCTGGAGGTCCCGTGGTCATATGAGGTTGATATATGGAATGTGGGATGCATGGTAAGAACAATCTGGTCGATGATACTGATTGCAAGGACCCTCGGGAACTGAACTGAGCTCACAGGTTTGGAACATTTTTGAGGGTGAATCCCTGTTCACCGGCCACGACCCGGAATTTCAGACATATCGAAGCCGAGCCCACCTCGCTGAGATCATAAAACTGCTCGGGCCTCCTCCGCCCAGTCTTCTTGCCCGAGGGAATCTAAGCTATAAGTTCTTTTCTGATGAGGGTAAGTTGATAACATCTCTCCCCAATTCTATGGTAAAATGCGTTATCAGCTCACTATCTCTGACTTTATAGGTGACTTCTACCCCGAGTCTCTCCTAAAAGACCGGAAACCGCTTGAGCAGCGGGAAACCAATCTCGAAGGGCGGGATAAGGCCAGCTTCTTACGCCTGATGGAGAAGATGTTGCAGTGGGATCCGGCTAGACGTAGCTCTGCCAAGGAACTGCAAGACGACGAGTGGATTCGCAAGACTTTGGAGGGTTAACCAGGAATTGATCTGGAGAAAAAGCCACTGTCCGCAAAAATATCTGTAGCATCTGTGAGGAGTTGCAGTTGTACTTTTAATGTATCAACAAGCGTTTGAAAAGCGTCGTTTGTGCAAAGCATGATCTCTATTATAAATAACCAGGTTTATCTACCATGAGAGTCAGGGAATCAACGCCTAAGCGATTAACACATAGACATCCATGTAAAGTCCCCCGCCATCTCAAGTCCATGTCTTGAAAGACTCCGCCCAATGCATTTCCGAATCGGAGAGAAAATAAAAGTTCAATAAAACTCCGGCGCATCATAAACATAAAAAGAGAGAAAAGGAACCGTCGGTCTAGTCAAGCCATCGAATTTAAGAGCTGTGGACCTTGAAGACCTCGCTGACGGGCTTGGACTCCTTGGGGCCGGCCTCGCCGGTGCGGCCGCCGAAGACGAGCTGGGCGTTGAGCTTCCACGAGGCGGGGATCTTCCAGGTCTCGGCGATCTTGGCGTCGACGAGGGGGTTGTAGTGCTGGAGGTTGGCGCCGAGGCCTTCGGCTTCGAGAGCGGTCCAGACGGCAAATTGCTAGAAAGGGGGCAATGTTAGCGACATATTAACCAATTGGGTTGTTTTTTTTTTTTTTAAATTGTTTTCTTGCAGTGTTGGAAGCCACTGCGCTCAAAAAGAGGGAGGAAAAAAACTTACAAGCATGCCAAGAGACTGATCAGCCCAGGTAGGGAACTTATCAGCATAAAGCGCAAACTTGCTCTGCAAGTCCTTCACGGGCTCCTCATCGACGAAGAACAAAACGGTACCGGCACCGCCCTTGAAGAGGGCGAGCTTGTCGCCGGTGGGCTTCCAGTTCTCGGCGGGGACGATGGCGCGGAGGGCGTCCGAGGTGATGTCCCAGAGCTTGTCGTGCTCGGCGCCGAGGAGGAGAACGGCGCGGTTGGACTGGGAGTTGAAGGAGGAGGGGACGTCGGTGATGAGCTGGCCGACGATCTCCTCGATGCGCGAGGCGGGGATGGGGAGGTTCTTGGAGAGGGGGTAGTAGGAGCGGCGGTCCTTGATGAGCTTGAGGAGAGTGGCGGCCATTTTGGATGGTGGGTTTGGGGTTTTGGGAGAAGTGTGGACTTGTTGGTGTAAGTTCTGGAAAAGGATTGCGCGGAGGCTGAGAGAGAGAGCAGAGAAGATGTCTGGACTTGTTTGGATTGATTGACTGATTGGGAAGAGAAGAGATCTAGAAGACGAGCTGGGGGGGAAGAGAGGACATATATATGCCAGGAGCTACGAAGTACTATAGAAGGGTATTCGTTCTTCGCTTCCATCATTCCTGCCTTGCTTTCTCCACCTTGGCAACGCAGCCGATGAAACCAAGACTAAGATACCCACAGCAACAGGAACGGGTGTGGATCAATTTCGACTAACTCTGTTGTCAGGTACACCACATGCATCACATAATGGATTGGAAACCAAGCCGGAATTAAGAGCAGGGGAAAAAAACTGCTCCGAGTAGTGTATAGTGGAGTGTACTTTGTAATAGTGGTTAGTTAGCTAGGACAAGGATTGACTATTGCTGATGTTATCTGATGTTATCACGGCAACACCCGGAAACTGCCCGGTTGGTCAAAAGTCTCAAGGCCAGGCTATGTCGGCAAAGGCGATGATCGATAATGGAGGGGCAGGTGGGAAAAAAAAAACGCAAGAGCGCGACGACGAAGACGCAATCGGGAGGGTTACGAAGGCCCCCGCCAGATTTTCCTTAATAATCGCCGATGATGCAACAGATCCATTGTCTCATCGGACGACAGACCAAGACGGGCGTCTAGGAACGTTGGGATAGACGACGTGCTTGTTCGCCAGGTTGCTGAGGAAAGGATTGTCATGGCTGTGAAATCATACAATTCTGAGCGCTGGTGACATTTGTAATGCCGTCTTGAGGTGTTGCGGGTGCTTGGGTAAGCATCCGTAATCCAGGTACACCGGTGGGGCCGAGGACAGGGATTTGAACAGAGCAGGCATCGGGTGGGGTGAGCTTAGAGCGCAACACAACTGGAAGGAGCGGCGGCTGGGTGGGGCAGTGGTCTGCTGTTTCCCTTCATTGTTCACTCAATTGCCGGAAACCACGAGGCAATCTGGCACATTCATGGAGGGGCATTGCTTGATTGAATGATAAGCTACTGAGTACACTACGAAGTACACTAGAAATATTCCGTAAATCCGGGTCCTTCGTCTGCATTGCCCATCGCCATGATAGGTTTCGATTCCTAATGCTCTATAATCTGCCCTGCCCCCCTGGCCCTGTACCTAGCCCTGTGGGTTCCAGCATGGGAGAGCTTAGAAGAGAAGGAAAAGGGAAGAAGCCTGGGAAAATCCGCTTGTTAAAGAAACAAACCTCACCGACGAGACTGGACCATGGTTGCAAATACGTCTCCGAATTCCTGTCAGCTCAAGGTGAGGAGGTATCAACTCGGATGGGAATGGCATCATTCCAAAGGATGTTGATGTCTCGACTCCTTCAGACTGCCAAACGAAGGAGTGCAGCTATGACCGCCATCCTCATCCCCACCATACACAACACTATGTCTTTGACGTTGCACAATCGTCCATCGACGAGAAGACCCCGCAATGTCCAGATGAATCCTGGAAGCCAGGCCATATGTTGGCTTAGAATCTACTTCGTAGATCCTCCCAAAAACATCTCTTCCTAAGTAAATAGCCATGTAACAGAACAACTCTGAAATCTACTAGTAATAAAGCCCAGAATCTCAAATGACACCTTCCCTATCCAGCTCACTCCTCTAGGATAGGGTTCTTACCTCTTGCAGCCAGACCAAGGCATTCGATTTGCCAGTGTTGACGTGCTGATAAGCCCCTCCTCCCCAAGCAAATTCATACACATTGGAACCCAAGCTACCCCGCCATCCTCGATGTAACCCGCATCCTTCCATAAGCAGAGCCTCATCAATGCTGTAAGACGACATTCGATATCGGCATATCACGGGAGAGCTTCTACGAAGTACACCTTTCCTACGAAACACCAATTTGTGGAGAAAATACAACGCGGCGAGATCTGAGCAAGGGAGGACGGGACTACGAACACGAATTACGATCGAGAAAAGGTTGTTGATTGCTCAATGAATTTTTTTTCTGGAAAAAAGAATTTGTATCTCTGTAAAGGCTTTCCCATCTAGTGTATAAGCCATCCCATCACGCCGATGCCGTAAAAAACATATAAAAGAAAAAAAGGTACCTCTCATAAGAACAACTAGGGGGGAAAAGTCGGGAAGAAGAAGAGGTAAACCATGGTGAGTTCATCCATCAATCTTGCTTCGCCTGTCCATCCCCAAACTTTCAATGCCTTGTTTGATATCCCATGAACCCCGAAACTCCGGAAAATGCAGCGGCTATGATTCTGGGAAATAAAAAAGGTAGACCGCTCTGCATAAGAAGAAGCAGAAAAAAAAAGACAAGTGTTAATATAGTATGAAGAAGAGAAAAAAAGGAAAAGAAAGGGCGGTGAGAAAAAAAAGTGCGTTCAGTGCCCGTGATGCACTTCTAGGATTTCGTCCTAAACCATGCCCGGTGCTTCTCGCTTCGGGCGGTAAAGTCCATCCCGTCGCGCTCCCAACGGCCGCTCTCCCAGTATGGATAAAAAGAAAGAAAGAAAGAAATTAGGACAGAAGAAAATGCTTCTTGCGCCAATATGCCACCTCTTCCAATTTTGTCTATCCTCGATGCCATGTAAAGTTTTGATTAGAAAGGCATTAAGAAACAAGTTTTGTTTTCCCCCTTTGGACAAACACGATGCCCGGTAATGAATTGTCCACCGAATTTGATCAATGGTGGCGTTGAAAAGGGGATGGGACCTCCTCGATAAAGAGGTGCGGTTTGGTTGTTTGGGTATGATAGGTGTGGTTGGTATCCGAATTTACCACGTCTCGGCAATGTACTGGCCCGCCTCCTTCTTCAATCCCCAGAACTTACGGGCCTCCTCTCGCTCGAGGTTACCCTTCTGCATGGCGACATCAAGCAGCGCCTCCTCAACACCTTCACCCATCCCCTTGGAACTGCCGCAGACGAAGACTCTACCATCGACTGAGTTGATAACCTTCCAAACGAGATCGGCCTGGTGCCTCACTTCCTCCTGGACGTAACGGCCCTCGCCGCGTCGGCTCTCCACGATTTTCTTGACCTCATCCTCGTGGATGCCCCACTCGCCGCTGTAAATCTCGTCGACGAGCGAGTCGCGAATGCCCTGGATGACCCAGACCTTGTTGGCGCAATTGGCCGTCTTGAGACGCCTCTGCACGAAGCCGCGGAAAGGCGCGATGCCGACACCGGCACCGATGAGGAGCATGGGTCCGTCGGCGACGAATTGGGTGGCGAGGGGATTGGCCATCAGACCCTTGAACATGGGAATGTAAATTTCGGGCGAGGCAATTCCCGAGGCTTGCGCGGCGATGAACTTCTTAGCCTGGCGTTCGAAGAAACCGGATCCCACGCCGGTGCGCGTGCCAAGCTTCCAGTCATCAGTCTCATGAACCGTGACGGCAATCTCGACAACACGGCGCGGCTGCGCCTCGCCATCCTTGGTGATGAAGGATCTATGAGGGTCGTTGGAGAGCGAGTAGAATCGAGGCATGAGCTGTTGGAGAACGGACAGGAACGCATCAAGAGGAGGGTGCGAGCTGGGGAAGGCGTTGAGAATTTGCGTAATGGAAATGTGAGGTCCGGTTCGGAAGTCGCAGAAAACAGGCTGGCCCTCGGCGGAGCACAGGAACAAGAGGAGCTTGCGCTCGTTGTCGTCATCGGCATGCTCGGCGAGAAGGCGCAAGAGGCGCTTGTTGGGTGGGTACGATTGGATATCCGAGCACCAGGTGAGGAGGGCGCGTCGCGTGGTCACGAGCTCACGCGCTTGTTCATCACCCCAAACGGTGGGCCACCTTCCCGTAGTGGTCTTCAAGAGAATGGGCTTATCTCGTTGGTATCGAGGAATTAGAAGACAATCGAGAACCTCGTCGACAATGGACGCGGCGTTGGGAGCCATGACGCCAATAGCGCCGCCAACCTTGAAGTCAATGCCAGTCTCGGGAGGATAGTCGGTCACATCGAGATCGAAATGGTACGTCCGCTTCTCGGCGCCAGGCTTAGTCAACTCTCGCGCGCTGTGAATCCGCGCGGGGAAGACATGGTAAGGGGGGTGGGGCTGGACGAAGCTGGGAGGCTGGATGGCGGTATCAAGGTCCTCAAGTTGGAGGGGGGCGAGAGTGGGGGAGGATGGGGCTGTAGTGGCAGGGGTCTCCTCAGCCTTGTTCTCCTCCTCACTAGGGTTGGAGCTGGCGTTCGTGAGTAGAGAAACGGTCGACTCGACTGGGGATGAGGGGGTCGCGACTTCCTTGGCGGGTCGGGAGGTGGCCTTGAGGGGCTCAATGAAGACAGTCTGTTCAGGGAGCTCGGCCACGTTAGACAGAGTTGTGGGAATGACGCCGTCAACTCTTAGGTTCAAGGATCGGAAGGCATCATTATCGGGCAATTCGATGCGCTCGTACTCGAGGTCGTCCCGTCGCGAGTTCAGGTTGAGGCAGCAACCACCACCACAGCACCTGGTAATGATTTCCGCGGTGGTCTCGCCGGTAATCCGCTGCACATCAGCGGCGCTCCTTGAAATTAGGCGGGTCGACGCCCTTCGACGTCGAGGGTGGGGCACATCGTCGTCTTGGTCGTCCGACTCGTCAGAGTAGGTGAGGGAGGGGGCCACCGAGGGTGCAGTCGGGACAGTCAATTGGGAGGCAGCGAGGTGGTCAGTAATCTGGTCAGCTGTAGGCGTGGGCGTGAAAAGCGTGTCCATAATTTCTGTTGAAGGCATCTTTAACACAGTTGATTGGAGAAAGGATGGTTTTGAGAGAGAGAGATGTGAGGTAAAAGTTCTCGTGTTGTGCGATTTGATTCGTGACAGGAGAGAAATGGGTAAAAAGAGAACACAAGAGGAAATTTCCCAGGAAAAGGAAAGCTCAGTGTGTGTGTGTGCCCGTTTGGTGAGGTTTGTGGGATTTGAGGTCGGTTTCGTATGTCTCCTATGAAAGGATGTGAGGTTTTTTTTTCTTAGGAAGGGACGATCAGCATATGCATGGTGGGATTGTTCCTTTCCTTGACCTAGACAGGAAACAGCCACACTAGATAATTAGGTAGAAATAGGGTGTAAAAAAGGAAGATAAGTCTAGGTAGTTCGATAATTGAGGGGATGTTGAAGTTTAAGAGTCAAGAGGGAGAAAAAGGTGAACTGTTGAGGGCGAAAAGTGGATGGGGCGAGATGTTCTTGAGAACTGTGACAATTTGCAGGGTTCGAAGAGTTTATCTGATGGATTTTACTTCGTTCGAAGTACATCGGCGAGTGGCGCGTGGAGCATGAGCCCGCGGAACTCCGTTTTGTCTTCCGTCCTGCCGAATCGACTCTACAGTTTTGCACAGTGAACACAGCAAACACAGTAAACACAGTACGACAGTGTCACAGCGGAAGTACTGCCCCAATCCAGTTAGACTTGGATTTGACGTTTTCTCCCCGAGGTAACTTTTTATGGCAATGAAGACAGGGGGGGATACAGAATGCGTCAAATCAATGATCAAATGTCTCTCTAAACATGAGTCCTCAACCCGATTTGACCACGCTTACCCAAGCTGTGGTAATTGTTGGCGGTCTCTATGGGTGCTGAGTCGCTGACGGAGGGAGGAACCTGCATGACGCAGCAAGGGCTCGGGGAGGAGGGAGGGGATGGGAGGGCTTGATGTCCAGCTGAGGACATGAGGACATAATCTTAGTTTACATTCTTCTTGGATGATGACCGTCGTCATATAGGGTGATGCACCGGTGATCCTAGGATCAACTTTTATGATTAGTACAAGGTACAGATTGCTGATTATCGCGCATCATATCCTACTTCGTACGGAGTACGCAGTAATATTGATCAATTGATCTATGGGTCAATTGATTGATGATTTAATATGGCCCTCTTCTGGGGTAATGACGACTCGGTCTTCCTTCTCCTTCATATTCTTTCTCGGCACACCTCCAGCACACCAGACAATTGACCCCCTCGGCTTGGTTTTACTCCATACAATTGTCCACTAATGTACTTCGTACATTTGATAGTTTATGTAAACTACACTAGGGGGAATTAAGTGGGTCGCCTTGTCGGGTTGTCGATCGGCTATGCCTTCCATTGATTCAAGACCAACCTCGTGGTGGATGATGATAACTCAGTGCTAACGGTCACGAGCCTGTCCGCTACATCAACTACACCGTGTGTCCCCGTTGATCTGATAAGGGACAAGGACAATCAAACAATCCCAAGGCGAACGCGACCCGAGGGTTTTCCTTGCTAGCCCCGAGGATCATGTGCTTTGCGCCATCTCCCCAGATGTTCATCCCATTTTTTTAGTGCCGTTTGCAAGCGCGTTGTTCGGAATCTCAAGCCGATGCACCAAATGACTCTTTTCCGCGGTGGACAACTCGAAATCTTTGATAGTCAAAGAAAGTTAAGCCGAGTTGCTGCTACGTCGTTTTATTTGCTGCAGGTATCAATTGATGTCGTCGTTGATATATCATAAATCTGAGGGCAGGATGAATGCACTGTCCTCTATGAAGTACACGTAGCGTATTCGTATGTCTTTCTCACCCTCCAACGTATTGGAACCGGCTGGCCGTTTTAACAATTTGACTAAACAATCCACCCCGGTCTCTCCAATTTAATCAGATCGAAAGAACGGCAACATTCGATACATAGCATAAAAGCAAAACTCCCTCGCATGCCGAACCGAGCCGATGGCCGGGACACGGGGACAGACAGGCACGACACAACTGGCTTGAACACATGGTTTTGACCTTAACGAAACGGTCCTTATTCCTTTTCTCCTATTCTTTTTTTAGTGCTTGGTTTCTCGCATTTTCTCCGTTTATTTGCTTGTCTTTTCAGTTAGATATCAATTGGCACTGACCGAAAATCAATTGGTGCCCAGAGTTCCATGGAAGAGGATTGCGACGATCCGCAACATGATTTGTCGTTTTCGTTGAAAAAAAGAACAGTCTCCCTTCCGTCTCAATCAGGATAGATTGATAATCTAACGTTGGCCATTTGCCGCCAACCCTGCCGTACGAGTCCACGTCGACGGTAGAGTACACCACTCTACAAGGTAATTTCTTCGAAGTTCCTCCAGGGGTCCGGGGAAATTCGGTAGTTTTCTTTTTAAACTCTGCGAATGAGAAAAAAAATCGTACGAAGTAATGCCACACTTTCCTTCACCGCGAATTTGATGCTAAACTACAAACACCACCGTAACAGTAACGAAGTACATGGCATGGCTCATACTCACCTGACTTTTTGAGGCTCTGCGGCGGCATGCGAACCAAGATGTCCCGGAAAGTCACGACAAGTTTTTGGAGGGTGGAAACGGTGTTTCCGATGTGAGCCACTAAAAGGCTTTCCCTTCACTTCTCCAGTCACATTGAGTCGCCACATACACACATCAATTGAAAATTGGATGATGGTAACATTGAAATTAAGAAACTGACATTCATTTTGAAAGATCAGTAGGATCAATATTCAGCTCAGCCTCGAGCCCAAAAAAAAAAATGATTCGGTTGATTCAGTGCCGGTTTCCGGAATTTCACGTCAAGGCCTAGTGTCTAAACTACTTGGTAGCACGACCTATCCTCGGTGTCGGTGAAGTGGTTGGGGCTTCTTCCGGATCAGACCATCCCCCTTGGGAGATGAGCCGACTACCTCCACTCTGGATCCGACTATCTCCGCCCAGGGAATGCTCTGGGCGTCCAATCCATAACGGGTTTCAACAATATCCAGTAAATCGGATCACGAATGTCGGGGAATGAAGGGATGAAGGGAGTCAGAGCTGATTGCCCCCAACAGAAAGGCCAAGAATGGCTCGACAGCCACGTGAGATGCAAATCCAGGAACCAAAAGCACCATTGCGACTCAATTGACTCAATTGATCGCCCTGCGCGTTCGTCTTCCTACATGTAGATCATCGCTGGCTCGCATACGAAGTGATCCTGCCCCCCGACAAGCATCAATGGTTTGCCTTGGCTGGAAGTTGCTCCATAATCGTGTCCACCAGAGACCAAGAGGCCAAGGGGAGGAGGGGAGGAGCGAGGTCATTTTTGCGCTGGCCAAGAGTTACCAGCTCGGAGGATGGTGTCCATGACACCCTTGCTAGCCCTCTGTAACACTGTGCGTGCAGTAGCACTGCGACGTTCTCCAGAAGAAACCGAGTACGTATTCGCATCCTCGTACACTACACTAGACGGCGTTCACTAGTAGCGTGCACTACGGACAGTCCATGCAGTTTTAAAGATGGTCGAGCCTGAACTACTGCCGGTTTGAATCGTCGAGCATCCCCGCCCCGCCCTCTCCAAGTCGCCAATAATGATTCGCTTGTTCTTGGTCCTTGGTCGGCGCAGTGTCTCACCCACAGCTCTGTGGTCCTCCCTTTCTTAGATCAAACTCAAACTAAAATAAGTCGAAATTACTGTAATCATGATCCGAACCAGTCGTTTCTCCGACACACATTGACCACCTTGATTTTTTTTTTTCCCCTTTTTCCCCGTATTACCATGGAACGCCTGTCCGGAGAGTCGGCAGCACCCCTTTTCACCGGCTGGCATTTAATCTTATCAATCAGATCAATCTCCGATCTCGCTCGGGCACTATCTACGTGTGGGATGAAGGAGTGATCATCAAGCAAACCTTTGATCATCAGCATGTTTCGTGCAACCCTTCCTGTTTCGCCCCAACATTTTTTTTTCTTCTTTTCCATATTTTTTTTCTCTTCTTGAAACCGTTATAATCCATTTATATTATGTGCAAAACTCGTCCCTGCCATTGGACGAATACGCAGTGCCCTGGTAACCATTTTCCTAATTCGGAGGGTTTCCTCCTACTCACCTTCAATAGACTCTCATGCGTACACTCAACCCTCGTCCGGAATGCAACTCCCTGCAGGGCTTGCCAGCCTGTTGGGGCGCCATTTTTTTTTCTTTCCCACCTTCTCTCATCTTCTCTTCCCTTCGTGCTCTTGTCCTCCCTCGGACCGGGGGTTGAGTACGTGTTGGAAGTACGAACTAGTGTAGTACCGAAGAGATGCAGGATTTCGTGATGCATTAGGTCGAATGGAGGGTTTTGCGTTATCTTGTACTTGTATTCCGAGTCTTTCTGTCGGTATGAGAAAAAAAAGCCCGCAATGCTTCGTAGAGAGTTCTTGGCTGTTTAATGCTGCATTTCACGCGGGGAAGAAGCCTTCGACTTTCGACGAACGGATGACCGTAATGCCCGTAGTTACCTTCACATCATCGGTGCCCAATGAATTTGGGAGGGCATGTGTACATAGACAGACCAAACAATCTGGCGGGTTGGGATTGATCGGTCCTACTTCGTACTGGCCTGTCATAAAGTGCAAAAACGCAATTTACTTGTGCAAACGACCCCGAACTTGAAGCTCGACGCGCGGGTGACCTAACTCGTGTCATTGAATGATTGGCAAGTATCATATCTAAAGCTTTCTCTATTGCACAAGAGCAAGGCTGGTGGTGCTAGTGACTGATGAGGAAAGGGCCGGAAGATGGAGAACGGCAGAGAGTCCAGGGAGTCCAGGCCGTCGCTATCTTGCGGCTGAAATATCCCTTGTTGGATGCCTTGTATATACTTCGTAGACGCCGGCTCACCTGCGAAACGGCTACAGGCACGTAGCAGACCAGGAGTCATGCCAAGAGGGATGGACGCGTAGTGTACACAGCAACCGCTCGGTACTTGGTCGTACAGTGCATGCGACTTCTCTTGTTTCCGACATCACCGTTTCTCGATGAGGCTCTTTCGCTGCACTTCGGTCTAATTAGGCGTCCGAGGATGGCACCCGAGGCCTTACAGCAATCCTTAAGCCGATATTCGGCGATGTGGCGCAAAGTTCTTCCCGTATCCCCTTAAAACAAGAGATGTGGTAGACTGGATAATCAGGTGCTTTGTCCTGACATGATCGTGCCTTTTTTTCTTCTTGATATTTTAGAAGTTCCATTCGTCTGGACGAAGATCATGGATAATGGAGGCTGGGGCGGCTCGAAACTATAGCAGCCATCGTTTTTAAGAGGTTGGAGGGAGTCGGACCGGAATGTTCCTCGATCCTGTTTGCTCCATGGCTGAGCCGTACATCCCGAACCGTATGAGCCTCGCTGCGTACCTTCCATAACTCCACCGTCTGACACGAATCTAGACGGGTCGATATCGTTTAGAGCTGATCCTGATTTGTGATCCAGGAGAAACCCGTGACAGAGCTGGGTGCAGGAGCCTGAGATCCAGGTCATCTCCTAAATCTCAAGTTATTGCTGTAAATAGGGATCGCATATTGGTCCGCAGAAGCCCAATCATGGTGTTGACTCGAAGGCACCCGGTAAGCCATTGATCGAAGTCCCTTCTTACTAAGTGGCAGGCCTTAAAAAACATCCAATTCCTCGTTCCCATTCACAATGTTGGAGGTTGGAAATAATGTGGAAACTGGAAGACGGGTGTGGATAGCAATAAACCGGGATCTTCTCGCCAGCCTTTTCGTCAGCGTGCCTCACCGTGTTCTAGGGACCTCTATTACTGAAAGAGTAACAATAGCCTGAGCCATTCGATGACTGATGCCGAGCCAGAATGGCTTGCCAAAGGGGACGCAATGTCCAACTCTGCCTCAGCTTTTCGATATCCAAACGGCAATGCCGCCATGGACAGTATCGGAAGAAGCTAGATGCCCGCCGCATGAACACTCCTCCGAATTCGATGGATGCCTTGGCTGATTTGGTGAAGAAGAGACCAATGGCCCCTTGGATGCCCTGGCCGCTAGAAGACCGATATAATTCATACTTGCGTCCTTCGCGAATGATCATCTGCAGCCAACGTCACTTTCAGCTCTGCATTGGGAGTCGCTCTAAGACGAGCTCGCTACTCAGCACCCCACCTGACTGGTGGGGTTGAGGCGATTTCCCGTCTACCGAAGTATGGTCTCTGCCAACGGGGAGCAGAGGCGATTGGACACTGAATAAAAGGGGTTGGCTGTTCGTTCAGGTCTAATAGGTAGGCATGTAAGTTGTCTCCGCACACTGGGCCATGATAGGGCATTCGATGAACTCTTTTAAGATTAACCGTGCGTGCCCTTATCAAGATGGCAGAGGTGGCTATTTTCCACACAGGTAGATTTCGCCATTGGACTCTTGGGCGTCCATATCGACCACGATGTGGGTATACGCGGAGCTCCAGATGAGCCGGCCTAGGCAGATTCCTGCAGCTGCCTTCAGAACTGAACAAAGTGTTCCGTCAATCAACCTTCCTTGCCAGTGACGAACATGCATTTGGCAACTGGCGGAGTGGTTGCTCTGTCAGTGTCTTCGAGGACGACATTCACTGTTGGCGCGAGACGAATGCAGCGCTAACTCGCTGGACATATTTGCAGGGAATGACACCAGAAAGAGGATATTTTATAAAAGCAGGCCGGGCGCCGGGGCCGCTGGTCGCACGCCGCATATTAACCCCTAAAAAAATGTAGAAAGCGCCTTCCAATCTACTTCGCGTCCCAACTTTGTCTCATCTGATGTGGTCCGCAAGGATGAAGCCACAGCCATCCATTGCATGAGCATTTCCTGGCATGAGAGCCTCGCCCACTCAGCGAGCCAGAGGCGTGACCTAGTCCTAGCCAGAGGTATCATCAATCAGCAGCCAGACTAAACACCAGGTGCCAAGGACAACTTGGCCTGGTAATGGAGAAGGCATCCCGTTGCTTCGTACACGAGCAGGAGAGTGCCAAACGTCAAACGCTGCATCAAGTCTCACACGAGACGAAACGTTGGCGAGAAAAAAAGAAGGAGAGAAAAGGGTTCCAAGCCTGCTTGGTTCGTGTCTGATTGGGAGTATCAAGGTAGCATCAATTGATCCTGGCTGTGGGGGAAAGGGGGTCAGTGTCGGAAAATAATGTCTTGGTGTGACAGTTTGTCGATCTTCCAGCCAAACTTAATCTCTGCATCTGCTGTGTCGCTCTTCGGCAGCTCGTCCAATGCCACGCTTTGGTTATTATCTTATTTCGCCCTCCCCTCTCCCCTCCTGTACGAACGAACTCCCTGTAGCAGGCAGGGATCAATAAGGTTCTGTAACAGATCTAGACTTCGGTTTGGCGACCTTGGCTTTTTGATCATTTTGTTCAATATTCAACGAAGCTGTTAATACAACACTTTCATGATGCAGCAAGGAATATTCTGGAACACGAATAACATGAATACAGCGAGCGTTTACACGGATATTGTACTTCGTATTTTATCACATATCGGGGTAATGCTGGTCCCGAAAAGGGCAGCGGCTACCCACTTCCAGCTATTTTCATTCGGAGAACTTTAGCGGCTCGATGCCGCAGATTTGTCTGGATATGGGTCTTCTCGAAACAATCGAAGGAAAAGAACAAAACGGAAAGTTGGTCAGTACGAGGTAGAAATGAACACGAATTCACCTATTTCTCCCTTGATAATTTATTCCTGCCAGCAGTGACCTCCGTGACCTTCTTTCCCCAGCAGATCCCTGGTCGCTCACAATACCCTTGTTTTCCCTGACGCACAGCACAGGCGCCGAACAAGGTTGCAATCCCGGAGGTGGCTCCTCCCGGCAGTCTCCTTGGCACCGAACGGGTTTCAGATGGGTTGGATGAGCACCAAGCGCGACGCCGAACCCGCCTTTTGCCAGCTGCAGATCGCGTCCCAAGCGTGTCTACATCCGCCTATCTGGATCCGGTATTGGCATCTACTTCATCAAGGAAAGAGCCCCGGCTTATTGTGAATTACGCTCAAGTTTCTAGATGGCAAGGGGGGGATGCCGTGAAGAAATGCAAAGGAGAAGGGGGGCAAGGGAGACGGAAAAGGAAATCCTGTTCTTCACTTCCCTCCCCCCCCCTCCTTTCTCTATCTGTGATCCTAGCCGCCGCTCGTCGGATCAATGTCCGGATCCTCTCCATTGTTTGCGATTTTCCTTCGTGGCTACCCCAATCGTAGCCGTGTCTCCATTCCTCCCCCTCCAGCTGTTTCTTCTTTCTCTTCTCCCTCACTCAGACTAGCTCTTTAATCCTACTACGTCTTACTTCGTACCTTAATCCTACTTTCTCCCGATTTTCCCGCTGTTTTGGACAGCTGTTGCCGCCAGTCCAGGTCGATCCCGTACCGATGCTGGTTTGGGGAATGGTAGATGTGTTCCTTTCTTGTTTCGTTCCCTCTCGAACTTCTCCTCGTCTCATGCCGGACCTGCCAGTTCAGGACTTGGCGAGTCTGAACTTCTAGAGACCGCTAATCCACTTTTCTTCTCATTCATCCCTTGTTGCTTTTCGTGTCTTTCTTTTTTTTTGACTCCTTGGCATCTTCGCAATCTCTCACATTTCCTTGCCGACCTCGAGCGGCGTATCTTCAACTCATCGGAGCATCAACCTCGACGACACGTCTACCTGAATCGGAGTTTGTCTGCTTGAGTGTTTTACGTTGATGATTGGAATCACGGCGACTAGGGAAATAATCATTTTCGACCCTGCATTTCTCTTCTTTACCTATACATAATTCCGCATGATTGGATAGAGAATTCGGATCTTGTTCGAACCAAACCATCCCTCTTCCCAAACCATAATCCACCTCCTCCCCAATCCCCTATTTTGTCCGACTCGATGGCATAGTGCGCTTTGATTTGGAGGAACATTATTCATAGACCGAGTCCCTTTAGACTCTGTCAGTTATTCCGCCAACCCGGCCGCATCTTCCAACCCTCGTTGGGAGACATCGACTCGTCGCCGAATCTCATCTTACTTGGCGCTTGACGGGAACGGGACTGTTAACCAACCCAAGCACTTGTGCAAGCGTTGCGGTTGTGATCCAACTCATCCTCGAAGCAGGATTCTATCGGAGGAAGGGCATCATACTTCCGATTCCTCCCCTCTACGAGATTTCAACCTCTTGTACAGCATGGCGACGGCGATCGATCTTCAACTGCCATGGGTAGTTATTGGTGGCAAGAACGTTACTTACTATCTGGCCATCAGCGCCGTGTTATTATTGGCCTGGCTTCTTAAACAGAGGACCTCTCAGTCGAAGGTGGAAGCGCCCTTCTACAAGGCTTCGAGGTTAAAATGGGCGTTCAATGCCGAGAGCTTAATCCTCGATAGCTACAAGAAGGTGAGTCTAACATTGCAAGTGGTTCGGATCGAGTACCGCTCCTACTACTGCCACTAGAGGAACGCTCTGTTCATCAAACATGAGGTCAGGGAGGCCTGCTAACTGGCGGTGTTAGTTCCGAGATCAAGTATACCAGATCAAGGCGACGGAAGGTGTTCAAGTCTTGATACCGGCGAAATTAATCGGAGAGTTGAAGGGGCTTCCTGAAGATGTCCTGAGCGCAACGGAGGCAGTGAGCGAAGTACGTCTGTCCGATTTAAGCATCCCCTTTACTAACCGACTTCTTTCCTTGGAGAGAGCTAACTCTTTATGCTTGTAGGCACTACAAACCAAGTATACCAAGTTCAGTCCCGGCCACAATGGTGAAATGCTCGCGACGTTAGTCCGCAAGAGGCTGTCCCAGAACCTCGCCCGACTTGTTCCCCAACTCAAGGAAGAACTCGAGTTCATAACCGCCACCGAGTTCCCCGAATGCAAGGGTATATTGATCTCTCTTCTTTTCCTACCTATCACGCGGTTAATCTAACCAACGAGGTAAAATTCCAGATTGGACTCCCTTCAAATTCCAACCCTTCGCCCTCCGAGCCGTCGCTCGTATGAGCGGCCGCGCCTTCGTCGGCCCATCCATCAACCGCCAAGAAAAGTGGATGGACACGAGCATCAACTTCGCCGTGCACGTCTTCGTGGCCGTCGTCAAGCTTCAGCTCTTCCCCGAATGGCTCCGACCACTAGGTCAGCACCTCGTATCCGAGATCCGCGCCATCCGCCGCGACCTCGACACGGCACGCAGGCTCCTCGAGCCCATCATACGCGAGAGGTTACGGGACATGGAGATGCCGGGCTACGAGAAGCCACCCGACGACCTGATTCAGTGGCTTCTTGAGGCGCTGCCGGAGAGCGAGAAGACGGACATCGCGGCGCAGACGCAGCTGCAGCTGATTTTGTCAGCGGCTTCGATCCATACGACGAATAATTTGCTGACGGACTGCATGTACGATTTGGCGGCGCATCCGAGGGTGCAGGATATGTTGAGGGAGGAGGCGTATCAAGTTCTGGAGGTGGAGCAGGGGTGGGCGAGGAAGGACAGTATGGCGAAGTTGAAGAAGATGGATAGCTTTATGAAGGAGGTTCAGCGGTTGTCTGGGAACATCAGTACGATACATTCCCCCTCTCCTCCCTCAACTAACCCTACTCCTTGGGTTTCGTTGTTTCGTTCTCCTCCAGAGAAGAAAAGAGAAGAAAATAATAACTAACGCTTTAAAACTCTCAGCCTCCTTCATCCGCAAAGTCATCAAACCCATCGACCTCTCCGACGGCACCCACCTCCCCGCCGGAACCAAGCTCCTAGCCCCACAAGCCGGCTTCTCGCGCGACGCCCGCCACTTCCCGGACCCCGAAACCTTCGACGCCCTGCGCTTCTACAACCTCCGGCGGCAATCCGACGAGGACGCCAACCGCTGGCAGTTCACCTCGATCAACGACACCAACATGAACTTCGGGGCTGGCAAGCACGCGTGTCCCGGCAGGTTCTTCGCCGGCAACGAGGTCAAGATGGCGCTGGCTTTCTTCTTGCTGAATTACGAGGTGAAGTTGAAAGAGGGGCAGGAGAGGCCGAGGCCGATGATGGTTGTTATGAGTAAGGCGCCGGATCCGAACGTGGAGCTGCTGTTTAAGAGGAGGGAGGTTGAGGGGTGAAGTGGATTATCTTCTAGTGAATAGTTCAAGGGGATGAACTCAAAACGCAGGGGAAGCCGGCTGCCACATGGGTTTGTTGGGGGGAAAGGACATTATATACCCAAGGGAAAGTATAGAAGGCCTACACATTGCGCTGCAAGGTGATATTAGGGGACGAAAGGGGGAAGAAAGGGAAGGGAATCTTGGCATCGGAGGGGGCCTGGCGCTCCTTGGCGCCTTTCCAAGACCAATTCCCTCCGACTCCGCAGAACGGGGAGGCCCTTGTACAAGGCAAAGCTGAGGTTTGTGGAGAATCTCAGCGGCTTGTATAAACCAAAAAAAAAAGAGGAAAAAAAAGGGGTAAGGGTAGGGCAACCTTCTACGGCACCCAATCCTTTTGTGTTTTCCTGTCTGCTTGTTGCGATGTTCGGGATTTAGCATGGAGTTTAGGGTACATACGCATCCTTGGGATCGAGGGAAGATCCAGAGGGGGGAAGAGCTGCCCGAGTGATCACTTCGTTGGCGGGCACCTCGTTGTATATACAAATTCAGGGAATACATATATCTATATACACGCATTCACGTCGTCACATCCGCATTCACAAAACTAGACCTTTGACGAGTTCTTAACATATAGCACCAAATACCGCTGTAGCTTGTGATAACTGTCTTAGTGACTAGGTTTCTGTCATCTTAGCGAGGGTGGTATAGCTCGGGGTATCGAGTGAATATGCTTGATGATACTGGGATAAGCTCTTTTTCCTCCAGAAGTATGCAGTGTTGTTCCATCAGAGCCTCATGGTAGCGACAGGTATGATTATTGGTGTAGAAGTGAGTGGAAGGGAACAATGAGACGGCTACATTCTTGTGTTGTGGCTCTCGGTCCTCCAGAAAAGGCGCGGTAGATGACTTGGTAGCTTAATCGGACGTCCCATCAATGACCTTCCAAGCTACGAGGTATGATGAGTTTTGCCTCCCAATTAATACCGTAGTTTCTTTTCCGATTTGTATATGCTCTTATTGATCGTTATGCAGGGCTCGAGTCAAAGTCGTCTATTTCCACGCCTACAAGACTCGTTAGAATCAGCTAGTCCGTTATGTTAAACCTAGCTGGAGAGCTTACCTAGGAAGTCAAAGCATGAAATGATGCCGTCCACGTTGCTGATTACAGTATCTAAATGCGAGTTAGGGCACAACCTATCACTCCCAGTGCAAGAGATGAACTGCAGCACTCACTCAAGTCTATAGATGTCTCCTTCGGCCCTCCCCAGGTAGGGGCACATTCACACGTCAAGGTCGACTTGCGTGTCGAGCACCTCGCACAAGTTGGTTCAAAACCGCCGCTGTATTTGGTAAGAGACCCTGGATTAGCCAACGCCCGCTTCGAACCGATGCTAAAAAGCTTCAAGTGGGATGAAATACCTCGCTTTCGCTACTAGCTGGCCTTCCTGGTTCGCTAGACAGTCATTGAGAGAGATGAAGGATGTGTGTAGCTTGTTCTCGTTATCCCTACATTCGGCCAACATCATGTTCCGGTAAATCGTCGAATTTTCGAAACCGAGGGCCCAGCGTGTGCAGTTTGTCCAGAACCCCTGCGCGGCGACGGAGCCGACAATGAGCCCGAGAGTGAGGAGCGAACGAGGATGAGACATCTCCCTTGATACCAATTGGTGGTCCTATGATGCAGGACAGACCTTTGTACTCGGCTTCTGGAAACCAAACGGAAGGCGATGAGGAATGTTTCAGCTATCTCGGAGCTAACCAAGGGGCCCTGAGCGGCGTGCGTTGAGCTGAGTAGCTAAAGTGTACAAGATGCCGGCTATGGAATCTTTTTCGGATCTCCCCGTCCGAAGGAATATGTACCAAAATAGATCGTGTGTGTGTTTGGTGGGTGGGAGACAATATCCTCTCGCAGCGGTTGTTTCGAGCCGTTCCCGGGGATCAGCAAGCGGAACAAAAGAGTGATAAAAACAACTCTTTAGAAGACTAGGAAGATCTTAGGCTAGATCCTGCATGTTACGGCGATTCGGCCATATGAGAATAGGCATGGGGATGAAGAGGGAAGTGTGCTGAATATAAATATTCATGCCACCAACCTCCCTTCCCAGAATCGCACCGGGATTCGGTTTGCCTTTTAGACGTTCTCCTGATCACGGCAAGCCAATATCATGATTTATCACGAGGCAGGCGGCCTGAATCCATCATAGCCCCCAAGGGGGCACAGAATAGATTTCCGCCATGAGAGCAATGTGCGAGATTGACAGTTCTAATCCTCCACCCAGAACTCCACTTCCTCGTTACCAGGCTTTTGCGGATATCGAAAAGCTTAACTAGGCACTCGCCTACACACACTTGAATCGTGCCCTTAAATAGGAGGTCAGGTGGTGAGGGCAGTTAATCAGGCTAAAGAACGGAACTTAGATGACAGGAGGACTATCTGCCAATTTGTCAACACTTACCAACCTAATATACCATTTCGTTTAATTTCCTACCCCGGTATGGAGAGGCAAGTGATTAAGGATAGAAATGCAAGAGGAGCCTGTGCAACTCACGGTTGGAAGCAGAAGGCCCTTTTGTCTCTAGGATTCGTGGTGCGTGCCGCTCATACCTAACCGAGAGCCGATGCACCCCAGACTGCTCCACGGCCGAAAGCTCGTTTGTTCGATTGTTACCGAGTGGGACATAAAGCTGTTGGCGCCAGATGGAAGATGCGGGTCGTTGGAGGTAGATTGGGGACCCGTTCGGCTCTGATAATCTTTGTTTAGAAAGCCACTGGGCAGAGTCCGTGACAGGGTTAATCCCCGAACCAGCGGCTCTTGAAGGGATTAGTAGTAATACTGATTAAGACTTCGCCTCTGACAATAGTCTTCCGTTGCTCTAACGCCTCAGTAATGCCCCGAGGAGGGACAATGCCTTTGGAGCTCCTAGTGTTATTGTGATCCAGTTGCATTATGCGATGACTCTGGAACGGATTGGGGGCAAGTTTGGCATCTGAGAGGGAACTTTCCTTGGCTATAAATGATGTTCAACGGCGGGCAGGCTGGCTCTCACAGAGGGCATTTGTCCTATTCGAGTCCTTCTCCAATCACCGCGCGCTGAGGGAACGAGGCTTAAGGAGCGGCTCAAGATGACAACATGCTGGGGGTCCTACCAAGACCTGGATAGACTCAAATGATCCAAAAGCTATATAAGTAAGCGCAATATCATGCCTAAAATAGCCCTGGAGCCTCCGAGAGTCGGCAATGTGGCCCAGATGGGGGCGAGGACCTGCGACTAGTCCCGACATCTATTACTTCGGGGTGGGCTTGTACAAGTAGAGGGTCCAATTTGTCCTAGCCAGACGAGACTGCTTGGGACACGCAAGATTATTGAACTTGATCTCCATCCGACTTCCTCGTGAGATGTTAGTAAATTAGTCGGCCTAGGGTAAAGTGACCTACTGCATACAGCTAAGATCGCCTAGTTTCGCAACACCTAAAGGATCGCTCGCAGTACCGAACTGAGCATTTGAATGTAAAAATCGCGCAGCGGGGTGCTCGGGAGGACCGAGCTAAGAGAAAGAACTCACAAAAAAAGTCGTTCGGGGCCTGGCTCTCTTTCTGCTCCTTTTTCTCCCTTTCTTTTATTATTCATTTTAGTTTCTTCTGTCTCTAGGGATTTCCTTGAATTCCGGCTTGCCAGGCGCCGTAGAAACGGAGGAGATGGCCCGAGAATCCCGGAGATATCCGGGCTTGACCTGGCTTTTCCGGCCGCATTACCCCGGATTTTTCGGAGGCGGAGACGTGGTGTTTACATCAATTGATGGCTGAGTTGCTGCAGATGCGAGAATCGGCGTCTAGCAGACATGCATACACGTAGAAAAGACACATTGGCACACATCTGAATCAATTAGGATACACACATTCTCTGCCATCGCGGAAGAACACAAAAAGAAGTCAAGATATGAATCGCAATCACATGTGAATTGATTTCGCCGTCGCACAACCCTCCGTCCTGAGCCGTGACGCTCCTTCCCGACTTCGGTCGCCGATTACCTGATGCTGGGAGAGTTGGGAAGGAGGCATCTGAATGGCTCGGGGAAGAACGGGAGTGCGACATGTTGGTGGGAACTTCGCTTACAATGTACTCGAGTACCTCCAAGGGAATTGACGCACTTGGGCCATCGTGACCTCTTTGGTGGCGTCATCAACAACCCGCTGCGACGTCGCCAGCATACAACAGAATAACCTCTATGGGTAGGTGCTATCAGCGGTGGATATCTACACCTATCGCGTTCCGTGCCTTCCTCCTAACTGATATCAAGGAGCCGTTCTTTCTCTGGTGTCCTTCTCAAATGCATCGGTCATAAATTAGCGCGTATTGGACTCCAATTGTCTCCCACTTATGAGATGGTATGAGGTAATGGTATCTGGATATTGGACGCGAGATCCGAATTGCTTCTGGGCGGTGACTGCCGACGGCAGGACGACGTGGAAGAGAACAAACGATGACATCGTCAGGCAAGGCTCCGGCGTGGAAGGCAGAAGCCAGCCGCCCGCCTGCGTCCCGAGCTAATACAGATTGGCGTTGCCGTATTACACCAAGGCAGCTGGGAAGGAAAGGGTCGCAAACATGCATGGTTAGGAGTTGCCAACGCATCAGTTCAATGTTCCATACCCTCTGCCGAAGTTACCGCGTCCAATATCTCCTTCCACAGAGGCTTGCATCCCGAATCCCCAAACTTCCAAACCCTCAATGTTCCTGATGACCTGATGTGGTCCAGCGGCTTAAAATATCAAGACTGACGATTCGAAGCCTGTTGGGTTCCGTTGGGTCGCACGATCGCTGAGCCCCTGACGAAAGAGCGGTGACGGGGACTGGCGTCTAGGCATCAAAGACAAATTTGGAATTTCCCATCCTCTCGATTTTTCGAGACATTGATCTTCCTTCCCCAGCCTTGTCCATCCCCGTCGGAGACTCTTCCTCCACCCCTCAAGAACTACATTTCCACCCGCAGTGCCATGTGATGAAGCGCTGACATGCAGGAAAACCATCGCCACCAGGAAGAAGGGAATCCTCCCATTCGCTGCCGCTCAAGATAGCAAAATTCTTTACAAAAAGAAAAGAGAAATTATGCCCGGGGATGCGCAAGGAGTATTCGAAAGAACAAATCATTTTTTGGAAGATTTGTCGCTAATGCTTCGACATTGTTGCAATTGTAATTCTGGGAAGAAATCCAAATCAAAAGCCAACATTCCTTTCCTCTCTCACAACCCCCTCTCTCCCTATTGATACCTCGTCTTCCTTCCGCCGCTTCGCTGGAATCACTGGCCCCTCTCTATTCGTCCATCTCGTCTCCCTGCGCGTCCCGGGGGTTCCCTTCTCTTATGCATGATGGGGAACCAATTCTCCGCATTCTCTAGAGAACAGATTCTAACTAAATGAGTGAATCTTGTTTAAACCAGTATCAATTCCCCTGTGCCGAAACTGCGCGACACCACTCGATAAGACTACACTGTAAAATCGCAAGCCTGGATCACAACAAAGAAATCTACGATGGCGAAAAGCGTCAAATGACTCCAAGAGCGCGAAGTAACTAGAGTAGCTTCTTTACACCCACCCCAATCCCTGATTGTAGATGTTCCAACGGAGGGATTCGCCCGAATTGAGGGGGTGGCCCTCCGGCTTGAGACCTGCAGGGTGGTGCCTACTGAGGAGAGACGACAATCCGACGAAGGCCGAGTGAAGTGGTACAGTGATACCTAGCAAGGTTGAGTCTCTGGTACTTCTCTCCAGGTCGAAGATGGTCGAGGACACAGTGCGCTCATGAGAGCCTATCAGATGAAGCATGACCCCTGGAATCCAGCAATCAGTGACGAGAGGACGCACTGAAGACGGAGCTGAGCTTGGCGTTTCTCAGTGGGCACCTACGAAAGTAACACTTTTTCGGGCTCCTGTCTGGAATTATGAATCCGATCGACCTCAATTCTGACAGGTCAACGGAATTACAATTGCGGGCCGATCCAATCCGGAGCGCGGAAGCTTCGATTGGCACTATTCCATTTCAAGGGTTCTTCTGGAAGACAGCGGATTGAGCTGGTTGAGAGTAAGAGCATCTTGGCTGTGTGAGGTGTCTTGAACATATCAAAATGGAATTTTGCCGCAACATGTCGGCCTAGAGGCATAGAAAACCGTGTCATATCCCGAAACTCTCCTTTGTCCCCTTTCCTAGCATTATATCATATCTTGTGGTATGGTAAGTATGGTATCTAATCCTGCGCAAAACCTTTCAAAAGACTCCACTCGAAACAACGCCACGATGATTGAAACTGGCGAGAAAAAAAAAGGGGAAAGAAAAAAAGGAAGAAATGAGAAATAAAAAAGATATGGGACATGAAAATATAAACAAAGAGGAACAAGATGAGATTCAAGCGCCGAAGAACCTTCAGTATTCGGCACCCCAGGTTTGAATCAACTTCGAGTCGGAGAGATCGAGGACCATGCCAAATATACTGCTACTCTCTTCCGAAACAGCGTACTGGACGGTCGAGGCCTCCGGACGTCCGACCGATAGCCTCGAGTCATCCCACCACGTACGAAGAACCTCCTCCTCCCAGGCCCTCACGTCGACACGTTTGGCCTCGTCCCCGAGCGTGTTGAGCAGGGTATGCGCCATGAACGGCGATAGCCTCAGTTGATGGTACAGCCATCGGTTTATAAATGCCATTGTGTTCTTCCGTGGCATGTCCGTGAAGATGCGGTCCAGGAACACTTCCTCCTCCGCATTGTGTACCCGGGAGGGTTTACGAATGTCGCCCTCTGGAAGAGCTTCTGCAATCTCGAGCGCCCTGCTGGGGAGGATGGGGAAATCTCCAAAGAGGTGACGTTCCTGCGCGAGCAGGCATGGGAAGACAGGGCGGGCATTGGTATGAGAATAATCTTCTGGGTTGTCGGGTAGGTCTATATCCTCAACCAACTCAGGATTATCTTCATCGCCCGGGAAGAATTTATGGAGCAGGTAAACCATCTGGAAAGAGAGGTGCTTCGGCATGATGCCTCTCTCTTTACACAGGGCTTTCAAGTGGTAAACTCTCGCCTGACATTCTTGTAGATCCTCAACCCGTCGCCTCTCTTCTTCTTGGAAGTTATCCAAAAACTCCATCTCTTCCTCGTCTAGTCCTGTGACCTCTAAGTGCTGAGTGATGTTTATCTTGCTGTCAATGGCCTGTTTCGTTGTCTGAAGCTCATGCCAGCTCTCCTGGGCTATTCCGAATTCACCTATAGAGGATTGAAATTCTTCGTACAGAGGATGGATGTCTTCCAGGGGTTTGTCTCTTGCGATGCCTTTAAGCTGCCACGGCACGTCCTCTTCCTCGGCGCGCTTATCGCGTTTCTGGCCGGGCGATGTGCCGTTTCCTTGATCGTCCAAAACACCTTGCTGTTGAGAAAGAATCGCAAAGAACTGCATCTCAAGACTCACAACTTCCTTCTCGAGGTTATCCACGGCTAGCTCGCGCCGTTCGTAGTCCAGTTCCTGCGTGCCGTACTCGGCCCATAGAGTTTGGGCTTCGAGATGGCTTTGCCTCAAGCTGTTTCCGAGCTTCCCGAGCTTCGGCAGGAGATGGCGAACAATGGCCAGCATCTTATTGTCGGCCTCGATCCTGCGTCGCCGCAATTCTTGCAAGGCTAGACGGTCCCTGACCATATCCTGCCTTACTTCGTACAGATTTTGTCGCTGCTGCCCTAGATTTGCCCACAACTTTTGAATTTCACGACCGGCCGCTTGTTGTGGAATCGTCTGGGTCGTTGTCTGGCCAGATTTAGCATTCCGCCTCTGTTCTTCGAGCTGGGCCACCGT
Source organism: Scedosporium aurantiacum (assembly GCA_000812075.1). Lineage (NCBI taxonomy): Eukaryota > Fungi > Ascomycota > Sordariomycetes > Microascales > Microascaceae > Scedosporium > Scedosporium aurantiacum. The sequence goes on from JUDQ01000062.1 coordinate 101,552, forward strand.
ATTTGCAATCGAACGCGTCATGTCGATCTTGGTCCTAGATCTCGACCGCGAAGGTCTAGCTCTACGATGTCGGGCCGGATAAGTGGGCGGGAATTGGGTCGATTCGCCATTACTACTGGAGTCTTCGTCGCTCGAAGCGCCTTCATGGGGGAGAATAATTCTTCTCCGCAAATCACCATGAGGGAGGTCGGCGGCCCTGCGCGGTGTGGGACAATATATGCGTCCTCCATTTGCGGTCGAAACCACATCGGGACCTGGAGATGAT